>CAUJRU010001462.1:62500-85000 GCA_963277665.1 Viscum album | reverse complement strand
GCATCGTCTTTTTAGCAAGCCCTTGGAAGACGGAACCGCAATTGTGCGAGAGAATTCAACCCAAGCATATAGACGGGGCCCCTACATCAGCACCAAAAAAATTCCACTACCAACAGGGAGAACTCCAAAGGGACAAGTGAGGGTCTTCTAGGTGGAGCTCACCCACCTGGGGATTCTTCGCTTGAGATATAACCGAGGAGAAAGTCACCCCTAGAACTGATTTAATGAGACCCGTCACAGTATCACCATCTTTCGATTAGTTTGTCCTTTACATGCGGGACCTGATCTTTGAGACAGGCATATGACTAGTGGAAGGATCAGCCATGTAGCATCACCAACAACATCTGCATTGTTTGGGGTATGACTGAGCTGACCACTCAGACCCCAACACAAGCCCAAACCGTCGTCCCGAACATTCAATTCTGTTCGATTAGTTTGTCCTTTGTACATGCACAACCTGATCTTTGAGACAAGCATATGACTAATGGAAGGATCAGCCAGGTAGCATCACCAACCACATCTGCAATGTTTGAGGTATGACTGAGCAGACCACTCAGACCCCAACACAAGCCCCAACCATCTTCCCAAATCGACAGGATTCCCCTTAATGAGTCATCACCTCCGCATGACGCTCGTGTATCTTGCAGAAACAGTAGATACACATTCTCAAGCCACCCTTATGAACATCATCACCCAAGGCATGACTGAGGAGGAAGGCACCCCAACTTGTCCAATAATGAACCATGGAAATCGTCACCCTGTTGGTGTGAGTTTCTTAGGACCCAAATAACTCGCACGTGGCCCCGACAATGCGTTGAGCAAAGCACTCCCACCAATCATTGCCCAAGGCAGCTTGCTATGGTTCGCATGAAATATCGCTGAATGAGAAATTTAGGAGCACGCTCTTGCATCCTGGTGATACCGACAGTTTCGCGCTTGAACCACTACCAAAATTCCACAACGCTCCAGAGAAGGTGAGGAAAAGGCGGTACAGCAAGGGACGACAAAGGAACCCAATCCCACCATGCCTCCCACATCCCAACATCTGCAAGAACTCAACCACACTCGGTGGCTTTTAAGCATAGCCCGACCCACAACGCTCCATGAAAGGTGAGGAAAAAGGTGGGTACGACAGGACGGGGAAACAACCCAATCCCGCCCATACCCCCCACATCCCACCAGTGAGGAAAAAGGTAGGAACGTCAGGGGATGAGGAGGGAAACCCCCATCCCGCCGTGCCTCCCACATCTCACATTCCGTAGGAACTCAACCGCCATGAGGCAGCTTTTAAGCAGACGAACCAGCAACGCTCAAGAGACGTCAAGGAAAAGGAGTCAGGGTAGGTACGGGGGTCCTATGTCCCGCCGCGCCGCCCACATCCCACCATCCACAGGATCCCACAAACCGTGAGGCGGTATTTAAGCACCCAGCCCGCAATGCTCCACAGACGGGGAGGAAAAGGCAGGCACGTCAGGGGACGGGGCAAAAACCCAATCCCGCCGCGCCTCCCACATCCCACCATCCGCAACAACTCAACCACCCTGAGGCGGCTTTTAAGCAAGCCAAGCCGCACTGCTCTAGAGAAGGCGAGGGAAGGGCAGGAGCGTCGAGGGACGACAAAGGAACACCAACCCACCATGCCTCCCACATCCCACCATCCAAGGAACTCCGCCACCGACAGGTGGCCTTTTAAGCAAGCCCGAACCGCAACGCTCCATGAAAGGTGAGGAAAAAGGCGGGCACGGCATGAGACTGGGCAAAAACCCATTCTTTCCAATGCCCCCCACATCCCACCGGTGAGGAAAAGGAATTACAGCGTCCCACCGCCATGCCTCCCACATCCCACCTTCCGAAGGAACTCAACCGCCATGAGGCAGATTTTAAGCAGACGAACCCACAACGCTCCAGGGACGTTGAGGAAAAGGAGTCATGACAGGAACGGAGGCCCTATGTCCCGCCGCACCCCCCACATCCCACCATTCAAAAGAACTCAACCACCGTTGCGAAACTTTTAACCAAGAACCAGGACACCAACCATGCTCATCTATCATCATCCCATCCAAGTTATATCTGTCTAGTATCGCATTGTCTTTTTAGCAAGCCCTTGGAAGACGGAACCGCAATTGTGCGAGAGAATTCAACCCAAGCATATAGACGGGGCCCCTACATCAGCACCAAAAAAATTCCACTACCAACAGGGAGAACTCCAAAGGGACAAGTGAGGGTCTTCTAGGTGGAGCTCACCCACCTGGGGATTCTTCGCTTGAGATATAACCGAGGAGAAAGTCACCCCTGGCACTGATTTAATGAGACCCGTCACAGTATCACCATCTTTCGATTAGTTTGTCCTTTACATGCGGGACCTGATCTTTGAGACAGGCATATGACTAGTGGAAGGATCAGCCATGTAGCATCACCAACAACATCTGCATTGTTTGGGGTATGACTGAGCTGACCACTCAGACCCCAACACAAGCCCAAACCGTCGTCCCGAACATTCAATTCTGTTCGATTAGTTTGTCCTTTGTACATGCACAACCTGATCTTTGAGACAAGCATATGACTAATGGAAGGATCAGCCAGGTAGCATCACCAACCACATCTGCAATGTTTGAGGTATGACTGAGCAGACCACTCAGACCCCAACACAAGCCCCAACCATCTTCCCAAATCGACAGGATTCCCCTTAATGAGTCATCACCTCCGCATGACGCTCGTGTATCTTGCAGAAACAGTAGATACACATTCTCAAGCCACCCTTATGAACATCATCACCCAAGGCATGACTGAGGAGGAAGGCACCCCAACTTGTCCAATAATGAACCATGGAAATCGTTACCCTGTTGGTGTGAGTCTCTTAGGACACAAATAACTCGCACGTGGCCCCGACAATGCGTTGAGAAAAGCACTCCCACCAATCATTGCCCAAGGCAGCTTGCTATGGTTCGCATGGAATATCGCTGAATGAGAAATTTAGGAGCACGCTCTCGCATCCTGGTGATACCGACAGTTTCGCGCTTGAACCACTACCAAAATTCCACAACGCTCCAGAGAAGGTGAGGAAAAGGCGGTACAGCAAGGGACGACAAAGGAACCCAATCCCACCATGCCTCCCACATCCCAACATCTGCAAGAACTCAACCACACTCAGTGGATTTTAAGCAAAGCCCGACCCGCAACGCTCCATGAAAGGTGAGGAAAAAGGTGGGTACGACAGGACGGGGAAACAACCCAATCCCGCCCATACCCCCCACATCCCACCAGTGAGGGAAAAGGTAGGAACGTCAGGGGATGAGGAGGGAAACCCCCATCCCGCCGTGCCTCCCACATCTCACATTCCGTAGGAACTCAACCGCCATGAGGCAGCTTTTAAGCAGACGAACCAGCAACGCTCAAGAGACGTCGAGGAAAAGGAGTCATGGTAGGTACGGGGGTCCTATGTCCCACCGCGCCGCCCACATCCCACCATCCACAGGATCCCACAAACCGTGAGGCGGTATTTAAGCACCCAGCCCGCAATGCTCCACAGACGGGGAGGAAAAGGCAGGCACGTCAGGGGACGGGGCAAAAACCCAATCCCGCCGCGCCCCCCACATCCCACCATCCGCAGCAACTCAACCACCCTGAGGCAGCTTTTAAGCAAGCAAAGCCGCACTGCTCTAGAGAAGGCGAGGGAAGGGCAGGAGCGTCGAGGGACGACAAAGGAACACCAACCCACCATGCCTCCCACATCCCACCATCCAAGGAACTCCGCCACCAACAGGTGGCCTTTTAAGCAAGCCCGAACCGCAACGCTCCATGAAAGGTGAGGAAAAAGGCGGGCACGGCATGAGACTGGGCAAAAACCCATTCTTTCCAATGCCCCCCACATCCCACCGGTGAGGAAAAGGAATTACAGCGTCCCACCGCCATGCTTCCCACATCCCACCTTCCGAAGGAACTCAACCGCCGTGAGGCAGATTTTAAGCAGACGAACCCACAACGCTCCAGGGACGTTGAGGAAAAGGAGTCATGACAGGAACAGAGGCCCTATGTCCCGCCGCACCCCCCACATCCCACCATTCAAAAGAACTCAACCACCGTTGCGAAACTTTTAACCAAGAACCAGGACACCAACCATGCTCATCTATCATCATCCCATCCAAGTTATATCTGTCTAGTATCGCATCGTCTTTTTAGCAAGCCCTTGGAACCCGAAACCAAAATTGTGCGAGAGAATTCAACCCAAGCATATAGACGGGGCCCGTACATCAGCACCAACAAAATTCCACTACCAACAGGGAGAACTCCAAAGGGACAAGTGAGGGTCTTCAAGGTGGAGCTCACCCACCTGGGGATTCTTCGCTTGAGGTATAACCGAGGAGAAAGTCAGCCCTGGCACTGATTTAATGAGACCCGTCACAGTATCACCATCTTTCGATTAGTTTGTCCTTTACATGCGGGACCTGATCTTTGAGACAGGCATATGACTAGTGGAAGGATCAACCATGTAGCATCACCAACCACATCTGCAATGTTTGAGGTATGACTGAGCAGACCACTCAGACCCCAACACAAGCCCAAACCGTCGTCCCGAGCATTCAATTCCATTCGATTAGTTTGTCCTTCGTACATGCACAGCCTGATCTTTGAGACAATAATATGACTAATGGAAAGATCAACCGGGTACCATCACCAACCACATCTGCAATGTTTGAGGTATGACTGAGCAGACCACTCAGACCCCAACACAAGCCCGAACCATCTCTTCCCAAATCGACATGTTTCCCCTTAATTAGTCATCACCTCTGCATGACGCTCGTGTATCTTGCAGAAACAGTAGATACACATTCTCAAGCCACCCTTATGAACATCATCACCCAAGGCATGACTGAGGAGGAAGGCACCCCAACTTGTCCAATAATGAACCATGGAAATCGTTACCCTGTTGGTGTGAGTTTCTTAGGACCCAAATAACTCGCACGTGGCCCCGACAATGCGTTGAGCAAAGCACTCCCACCAATCATTGCCCAAGGCAGCTTGCTATGGTTCGCATGGAATATCACTGAATGAGAAATTTAGGAGCACGCTCTCGCATCCTGGTGATACCGACAGTTTCGCGCTTGAACCACTACCAAAATTCCACAACGCTCCAGAGAAGGTGAGGAAAAGGCGGTACAGCAAGGGACGACAAAGGAACCCAATCCCACCATGCCTCCCACATCCCAACATCTGCAAGAACTCAACCACAATCAGTGGATTTTAAGCAAAGCCCGACCCGCAACGCTCCATGAAAGGTGAGGAAAAAGGTGGGTACGACAGGACGGGGAAACAACCCAATCCCACCCATACCCCCCACATCCCACCAGTGAGGAAAAAGGTAGGAACGTCAGGGGATGAGGAGGGAAACCCCCATCCCGCCGTGCCTCCCACATCTCACATTCCGTAGGAACTCAACCGCCATGAGGCAGCTTTTAAGCAGACGAACCAGCAACGCTCAAGAGACGTCGAGGAAAAGGAGTCATGGTAGGTACGGGGGTCCTATGTCCCGCCGCGCCGCCCACATCCCACCATCCACAGGATCCCACAAACCGTGAGGCGGTATTTAAGCACCCAGCCCGCAATGCTCCACAGACGGGGAGGAAAAGGCAGGCACGTCAGGGGACGGGGCAAAAACCCAATCCCGCCGCGCCCCCCACATCCCACCATCCGCAGCAACTCAACCGCCCTGAGGCAGCTTTTAAGCAAGCAGAGCCGCACTGCTCTAGAGAAGGCGAGGGAAGGGCAGGAGCGTCGAGGGACGACAAAGGAACACCAACCCACCATGCCTCCCACATCCCACCATCCAAGGAACTCCGCCACCAACAGGTGGCCTTTTAAGCAAGCCCGAACCGCAACGCTCCATGAAAGGTGAGGAAAAAGGCGGGCACGGCATGAGACTGGGCAAAAACCCATTCTTTCCAATGCCCCCCACATCCCACCGGTGAGGAAAAGGAATTACAGCGTCCCACCGCCATGCCTCCCACATCCCACCTTCCGAAGGAACTCAACCGCCATGAGGCAGATTTTAAGCAGACGAACCCACAACGCTCCAGGGACGTTGAGGAAAAGGAGTCATGACAGGAACGGAGGCCCTATGTCCCGCCGCACCCCCCACATCCCACCATTCAAAAGAACTCAACCACCGTTGCGAAACTTTTAACCAAGAACCAGGACACCAACCATGCTCATCTATCATCATCCCATCCAAGTTATATCTGTCTAGTATCGCATCGTCTTTTTAGCAAGCCCTTGGAACCCGAAACCAAAATTGTGCGAGAGAATTCAACCCAAGCATATAGACGGGGCCCTTACATCAGCACCAACAAAATTCCACTACCAACAGGGAGAACTCCAAAGGGACAAGTGAGGTTCTTCTAGGTGGAGCTCACCCACCTGGGGATTCTTCGCTTGATGTATAACCGAGGAGAAAGTCAGCCGTGTCACTGATTTAATGAGACCCTTCACAGTATCACCATCTTTCGATTAGTTTGTCCTTGTACATGCAGGACCTGATCTTTGAGACACGCATATGACTAGTGGAAGGATCACCCATGTAGCGTCACTAACCACATCTGCAATGTTTGAGGTATGACTGAGCAGACCACTCAGACCCCAACACAAGCCTAAACCGTCGTCCCGAGCATTCAATTCCATTCGATTAGTTTGTCCTTTGTACATGCACGACCTGATCTTTGATACAAGCATATGACTAATGGAAGGATCAGCCAGGTAGCATCACCAACCACATCTGCAATGTTTGAGGTATGACTGAGCAAACCACTCAGACCCCAACACAAGCCCAAACCATCTTCCCAAATCGACATGTTTCCCCTTAATTAGTCATCACCTCTGTATGACGCTCGTGTATCTTGCAAAAACAATAGATACACATTCTTCGCTTGATGTATAACCGAGGAGAACGTCAAACTTGTCACTGATTTAATGAGACCCTTCACAGTATCACCATCTTTCGGTTAGTTTGTCCCTGTACATGCACAGACTGATCTTTGAGACAAGCATATGACTAGTGTTCTCATCGGATATCCAACCAAGCCAAACCGTGTTCCATCATTCACATGGAAACATGTACAAGGACCAAATGAAAGCGAGGAGAAATTAAACCCCCACTTACGGATGAGGGTGCCAACGAGACCAACGTTCCCTTCCCAAAAAAGGGAGACCGCAGTATCTTGACAACCATCCACCACTCCCACACAATCGCGTAAGCACAACCATCAACCCACACAACTGACCGTCACGCCTCGAGGGAAGCAACCCGAGAGGCATCACAATGCAGCACATGAAGGCAGGGAAAGCCCGCTATGCATGACACAAGGGAAGGATTGATATACCCAACCCCCTAGCGCCAACGAGACCAACGTTCCATTCCCAAAAAAGGGAGACCGCAGTATCTTGACAACCATCCACCACTTCCACACAATCGCATAAGGGCAACCATCAACCCACACAACTGATCATGCACAACCTGATCTTTGAGACAAGCATATGACTAGTAGAAGGATCAGCCATGTAGCATCACCAACAACATCTGCATTGTTTGAGGTATGACTGAGCTCACCACTCAGACCCCAACACAAGCCCAAACCATCATCCCGAACATTCAATTCCGTTCCATTAGTTTGTCCTTTGTACATGCACAACCTGATCTTTGGGACAAGCATATGACTAATGGAAGGATCAGCCAGGTTGCATCACCAACCACATCTGCAATGTTTGAGGTATGACTGAGCAGACCACTCAGACCCCAACACAAGCCCAAACCGTCTTTCCAAATCGACAGGAACCCAATTAATGAGTCATCACCTCTGCATGATGCTCAATACCGCAATTGTGCGAGAGAATTCAACCCAAGCATATAAACAGGGCCCGTATATCATAACTGACAAAATTCCACTACCAACAGGGAGAACTCCGAAGGGACAAGTGAGGGTCTTCTAGGTGGAGCTCACCCACCTGGGGATTCTTCTCTTGATGTATAACTGAGGAGAAAGTCAGCCCTGGCACTAATTTAATGAGACCCATCACAGTATCACCATCTTTCGATTAGTTTGTCTTTGTACATGCGGGACCTGATCTTTGAGTCAAGCATATGACTAGTTGAAGGATCAGCCATGTAGCATCACCAACAACATCTGCATTGTTTGAGGTATGACTGAGCTAACCACTCAGACCCCAACACAAGCCCAAACCGTCGTCCCAAACATTCAATTCCATTCGATTAGTTTTTCCTTTGTACATGCACCACCTGATCTTTGGGACAAGCATATGACTAATGGAAGGATCAGCCAGGTAGCATCACCAACCACATCTGCAATGTTTGAGGTATGACTGAGCAAACCACTCAGACCCCAACACAAGCCCAAACCATCTTCCCAAATCGACAGGATTCCCCTTAATGAGTCATCACCTCTGCGTGACGACGCTCGTGTATCTTGTCGAAACAATAGATACACATTCTTCGCTTGATGTATAACCGAGGAGAACGTCAAACTTGTCACTGATTTAATGAGACCCTTCACAATATCACCATCTTTCGGTTAGTTTGTCCCTGTACATGCACAGACTGATCTTTGAGACAAGCATTTGACTAGTGTTCTCAACGGATATCCAACCAAGCCAAACCGTGTTCCATCATTCACATGGAAACATGCACAAGGACCAAATGAAAGCGAGGAGAAATTAATCCCCCACTTACGGATGAGGGTGCCAACGAGACCAACGTTCCCTTCCCAAAAAAGGGAGACCGCAGTATCTTGACAACCATCCACCACTCCCACACAATCGCGTAAGCACAACCATCAACCCACACAACTGACCGTGACGCCTCAAGGGAAGCAACCCGAGAGGCATCACAATGCAGCACATGAAGGCAGGGAAAGCCCGCTATGCATGACACAAGGGAAGGATTTATATACCCAACCCCCTAGAGCCAAGGAGACCAACGTTCCCTTCCCAAAAAAGGGAGACCGCAGTATCTTGACAACCATCCACCACTCCCACACAATCGCGTAAGCACAACCATCAACCCACACAACTGACTGTGACACCTCGAGGGAAGCAACCCGAGAGACATCACAATGCAGCACATGAAGGCAGGGAAAGCCCGCTATGCATGACACAAGGGAAGGATTTATATACCCAACCCCCTAGAGCCAAGGAGACCAACGTTCCCTTCCCAAAAAAGGGAGACCGCAGTATCTTGACAACCATCCACCACTCCCACACAATCGCGTAAGCACAACCATCAACCCACACAACTGACCGTGACGCCTCAAGGGAAGCAACCCCAGAGGCATCACAATGCAGCACATGAAGGCAGGGAAAGCCCGCTATGCATGACACAAGGGAAGGATTTATATACCCAACCCCCTAGAGCCAAGGAGACCAACGTTCCCTTCCCAAAAAAGGGAGACCGCAGTATCTTGACAACCATCCACCACTCCCACACAATCACGTAAGCACAACCATCAACCCACACAACTGACTGTGACGCCTCGAGGGAAGCAACCCGAGAGACATCACAATGCAGCACATGAAGGCAGGGAAAGCCCGCTATGCATGACACAAGGGAAGGATTTATATACCCAACCCCCTAGAGCCAACGAGACCAACGTTCCCTTCCCAAAAAAGGGAGACCGCAGTATCTTGACAGCCATCCACCACTCCCACACAATCGCGTAAGCACAACCATCAACCCACACAACTGACCGTGACGCCTCGAGGGAAGCAACCCGAGAGGCATCACAATGCAGCACATGAAGGCAGGGAAAGCCCGCTATGCATGACACAAGGGAAGGATTGATATACCCAACCCCCTAGAGCCAACGAGACCAACGTTCCCTTCCCAAAAAAGGGAGACCGCAGTATCTTGACAACCATCCACCACTCCCACACAATCGCGTAAGCACAACCATCAACCCACACAACTGACCGTGACGCCTCGAGGGAAGCAACCCGAGAGGCATCACAATGCAGCACATGAAGGCAGGGAAAGCCCGCTATGCATGACACAAGGGAAGGATTGATATACCCAACCCCCTAGAGCCAACGAGACCAACGTTCCCTTCCCAAAAAAGGGAGACCGCAGTATCTTGACCACCATCCACCACTCCCACACAATCGCATAAGCGCAACCATCAACCCACACAACTGATCATGCAGGACCTGACCTTTGAGACAAGCATATGACTAGTGGAAGGATCAGCCATGTAGCATCACCAACAACATCTGCATTGTTTGAGGTATGACTGAGCTCACCACTCAGACCCCAACACAAGCCCAAACCGTCGTCTCGAACATTCAATTCCGTTCGATTAGTTTGTCCTTTGTACATAAAGAACCTGATTTTTGAGACAAGCATATGACTAATGGAAGGATCAGACAGGTTGCACCACCAACAACATCTGCAATGTTTGAGGTATGACTGAGCAGACCACTCAGACCCCAACACAATCCCAAACCGTCTTCCCAAATCGACAGGAACCCAATTAATGAGTCTTCACCTCTGCATGATGCTCAAAACCGCAATTGTGCGAGAGAATTCAACCCAAGCATATAAACAGGGCCCGTATATCAGCACTAACAAAATTCCACTACCAACAGGGAGAACTCCGATGGGACAAGTGAGGATCTTCTAGGTGGAGCTCACCCACCTGGGGATTCTTCGCTTGATGTATAACCGAGGAGAAAGTCAGCCGTGTCACTGATTTAATGAGACCCTTCACAGTATCACCATCTTTCGATTAGTTTGTCCCTGTACATGCACTAACTGATCTTTGAGACAAGCATATGACTAGTGGAAGGATCAACCATGTAGCATTACCAACAACATCTGCATTGTTTGTGGTATAACTGAGCAGACCACTCAGACCCCAACACAAGCCCAAACCATCATCCCGAACATTCAATTCCGTTCGATTAGTTTATCCTTTGTAAATGCACAACCTGATCTTTGAGACAAGCATATGACTAATGGTAGGATCAGCCAGGTAGCATCACCAACCACATCTGCAATGTTTGAGGTATGACTGAGCAGACCACTCACACCCCAACACAAGCCCAAATCATCTTCCCAAATCGACAGGATTCCCCTTAATGAGTCATCATCTCTGCATGACGCTCGTGTATCTTGCAGAAACAATAGATACACATTCTTCGCTTGATGTAAAACCGAGGAGAACGTCAGACTTGTCCCTGATTTACTGAGACCCTTCACAGTATCACCATCTTCGATTAGTTTGTCCCTGTACATGCACAGACTGATCTTTGAGACAAGCATATGACTAGTGTTCTCAACGGATATCCAACCAAGCCAAACCGTGTTCCATCATTCACATGGAAACATGCACAAGGACCAAATGAAAGCGAGGAGAAATTAAACCCCCACTTACGGATGAGGGTGCCAACGAGACCAACGTTCCCTTCCCAAAAAAGGGAGACCGCAGTATCTTGACAACCATCCACCACTCCCACACAATCGCGTAAGCACAACCATCAACCCACACAGCTGATCGTGACGCCTCGAGGGATGCAACCCGAGAGGCATCACAATGCAGCACATGAAGGCAGGGAAAGCCCGCTATGCATGACACAAGGGAAGGATTGATATACCCAACCCCCTAGAGCCAACGAGACCAACGTTCCCTTCCCAAAAAAGGGAGACCGCGGTATCTTGACAACCATCCACCACTCCCACACAATCGCATAAGCGCAACCATCAACCCACACAACTGATCATGCAGGACCTGATCTTTGAGACAAGCATATGACTAGTGGAAGGATCAGACATGTAGAATCACCAACAACATCTGCATTGTTTGAGGTATGACTGAGCTCACCACTCAGACCCCAACACAAGCCCAAACCGTCGTCCCGAACATTCAATTCCGTTCGATTAGTTTGTCCATTGTACATGCACAACCTGATCTTTGAGACAAGCATATGACTAATGGAAGGATCAACAAGGTTGCATCACCAACCAAATCTGCAATGTTTGAGGTATGACCCCACCTCAACGTCCTTCCCTTCAAGGCACGCCGCATGCACCAAGACGGGCCTCGAGGCCCCTTCAAATCGTCTCACTCGGATGCCATTGTCTGGAAACGACTATCAGCCCGCAAGATCACACATGCGACAAACCCCATCTCGTTGTCATCGTTTTTAGGGCGCACTACCTCGGGAAAGACAAGCCCCAAGCACGGGACGAATCATCGAGAATTCATGGCATTGCGTCCATGCCATTTTCCATGTCACTGGGCATGTCATCGGGTGGCTCTAGGCACGCAGGACAAGACCCACGCCCAGGGGGGGTCGCCGACCACTCCCCCCCCTAAAGAGACATTTATGCATTTCCAGCTATTCCACCAGGAAACATCAACAGTGACGAGGAGACATACTGATGGGTTTAGACCACCCTAAGGGCACCGCAGTGCATGAAAGACAACACGGGTTGCCCTAAAAGAGCTATGAAACCATAGGAAGGGCCACCGACGTGACCCCTTAGGCACATGAAGGCCGCCGACACGTCATGGCATCCGTCCCGCGTCTCGTCCATCACCGCAGAGAAGACACGCCCCATGTCCAGAGCGGGTCCTCACGCATGAAAGGAATTATCTTGAGGCGGTCATTGTCATTACATACCGTACCCAACAACATATGACAAACCCCACCACGTCGTCCTTCCTTGCAAGGCACACCGCATCCTCCAAGGCAAGCCCCGATGCCCCTTCAAATCGTCCCACTCGGGTGGCGTTGTCTCCACGTGATTGTCAGTACGTCGGACCTGACACGCGACGCACCCCGGCTCATTGTCATCACTTTTATGGCGCATTACCTCAGACAAGACAAGCCCCAAGCACCGTATGAATCCTCAAGCTTTCATGGATTTGTCTGGAGGCCATTTTTCCATGTCCGTGGGCATGTCACTAGGTGGCTCTGGGCACGCAGGACAAGACCCACGCCCAGGGGGGGTCGCCGACCACTCCCCCCCTAAAGAGACATTTATGCATTTTCAGCTGTCCCACCAGGAAACATCAGCACTGACGAGGAGACATACTAACGGGTTTAGACAACCCTGTGGGCACCACAGCGCATGAAAGACAACACGTGTTGCCCTAAAAGATATATGAAACCATAGGAACAGCCACCGATGTGACCCCTTAGGCACATGAAGGCCGCCGACACGTAGTAGCATTCATCCCGGGTAGCGTCCAACACCGCCGAGAAGACAGGCCCCATGTCCAGAGAGGGTCCTCACGCATGAAATGAATTCTCTTTAGGTGGTCATTGTCATTACATACGGGACACGACAACAGATGACAAACCCCACCGCAACGTCCTTCCTTTCAAGGCACGCCACACGCACCAAGACGGGCCTCGAGGCCCCTTCAAATCGTCTCACTCGGATGCCATTGCCTGGACATGACTGTCAGTCCGCAGGATCACACATGCGACAAACCCCATCTCATTGTCATCGTTTTTAGGGCGCACTACCTCGGGCAAGACAAGCCCCAAGCACGGGACGAATCATCAGAAATTCATGGCACTGCGTCGATGCCATTTTCCATGTCACTCGGCATGTCAGTGGGTGGCTCTAGGCACGCAGGACAAGACCCACGCCCAGGGGGGGTCGCCGACCACTCCCCCCCTAAAGAGACATTTATGCATTTCCAGCTATACCACCAGGAAACATCAACAGTGACGAGGAGACATACTGATGGGTTTAGACCACCCTAAGGGCACCGCAGTGCATGAAAGACAACACGGGTTGCCCTAAAAGAGCTATGAAACCATAGGAAGGGCCACCGACGTGACCCCTTAGGCACATGAAGGCCGCCGACACGTCATGGCATCCGTCCCGCGTCTCGTCCATCACCGCAGAGAAGACGCGCCCCATGTCCAGAGCGAGTCCTCACGCCTCAAAGGAATTATCTTTAGGTGGTCATTGTCAATACATACCGTACCCAACAACATATGACAAACCCCACCACATCGTCCTTCCTTGCAAGGCACACCGCATCCACCAAGGCAAGCCCCGAGGCCCCTTCAAATCGTCTCACTCGGATGCCGTTGTCTCCACGTGATCGTCAGTACGTCGGACCTCACACACGCGACAAACCCCATCTCATTGTCATCGTTTTTATGGCGCACTACCTCGGGCAAGACAAGCCCGAAGCACGGGACAAATCATCAGGAATTCTTGGCATTGCGTCGATGCCATTTTCCACGTCACTCGGCGTGGGTCTGACACGCGACGCACCCCAGCTCATTGTCATCACTTTTATGGCGCATTACCTCAGACAAGACAAGCCCCAAGCACCGTACGAATCATCAGGCTTTCATGGATTCGTCTGGAGGCCGTTTTTCCATGTCCGTGGGCATGTCACTGGGTGGCTCTGGGCACACAGGACAAGACCCACGCCCAGGGGGGGTCGCCGACCACTCCCCCCCTAAAGAGACATTTATGCATTTCCAGCTGTCCCACCAGGAAACATCAGCACTGACGAGGAGACATACTGATGGGTTCAGACAACCCTGTGGGCACCACAGCGCATGAAAGACAACACGTGTTGCCCTAAAAGAGATATGAAACCATAGGAATAGCCACCAATGTGACCCCTTAGGCACATCAAGGCCGCCATCACGTACTAGCATCCATCCCGGGTAGCGTCCAACACCGCCGAGAAGACAGGCCCCATGTCCAGAGAGGGTCCTCACGCATGAAATGAATTCTCTTTAGGTGGTCATTATCATTACATACGGGACACGAAAACACATGAATAACCACACCTCAACGTCCTTCCTTTCAAGGCACACCGCATGCACCAAGACGGGCCTCGAGGCCCCTTCAAATCGTCTCACTCGGATGCCTTTGTCTGGAAACGACTGTCAGCCCGCAAGATCACACATGCGACAAAACCCATCTCATTGTCATCGTTTTTAGGGCGCACTACCTCGGGAAAGACAAGCCCCAAGCACGGGACGAATCATCAAGAATTCATGGCATTGCGTCGATGCCATTTTCCATGTCACTGGGCATGTCATCGGGTGGCTCTAGGCACGCAGGACAAGACCCACGCCCAGGGGGGGTCGCCGACCACTCCCCCCCTAAAGAGACATTTATGCATTTCCAGCTATTCCACCAGGAAACATCAAAAGTGACGAGGAGACATACTGAGGGGTTTAGACCACCCTAAGGGCACCGCAGTGCATGAAAGACAACACGGGTTGCCCTAAAAGAGCTATGAAACCATAGGAAGGGCCACCGACGTGACCCCTTAGGCACATGAAGGCCGCCGACACGTCATGACATCCGTCCCGCGTCTCGTCCATCACCGCAGAGAAGACACGCCCCATGTCCAGAGCGGGTCCTCACGCATGAAATGAATTATCTTTAGGCGGTCATTGTCATTACATACCGTACCCAACAACATATGACAAACCCCACCACGTCGTCCTTCCTTGCAAGGCACACCGCATCCTCCAAGGCAAGCCCCGATGCCCCTTCAAATCGTCCCACTCGGGTGGCGTTGTCTCCACGTGATTGTCAGTACCTCGGACCTCACACGCGACGCACCCCGGCTCATTGTCATCACTTTTATGGCGCATTACCTCAGACAAGACAAGCCCCAAGCACCGTATGAATCCTCAAGCTTTCATGGATTTGTCTGGAGGCCATTTTTCCATGTCCGTGGGCATGTCACTAGGTGGCTCTGGGCACGCAGGACAAGACCCACGCCCAGGGGGGGTCGCCGACCACTCCCCCCCTAAAGAGACATTTATGCCTTTCCAGCTGTCCCACCAGGAAACATCAGCACTGACGAGGAGACATACTGGAGGGTTTAGACAACCCTGTGGGCACCACAGCGCATGAAAGTCAACACGTGTTGCCCTAAAAGATATATGAAACCGTAGGAACAGCCACCGATGTGACCCCTTAGGCACATGAAGGCCGCCGACACGTAGTAGCATTCATCCCGGGTAGCGTCCAACACCGCCGAGAAGACAGGCCCCATGTCCAGAGAGGGTCCTCACGCATGAAATGAATTCTCTTTAGGTGGTCATTGTCATTACATACGGGACACGACAACAGATGACAAACCCCACCGCAACGTCCTTCCTTTCAAGGCACGCCACACGCACCAAGACGGGCCTCGAGGCCCCTTCAAATCGTCTCACTCGGATGCCATTGTCTGGACACGACTGTCAGTCCGCAGGATCACACATGCGACAAACCCCATCTCATTGTCATCGTTTTTAGGGCGCACTACCTCGGGCAAGACAAGCCCCAAGCACGAGACGAATCATCAGGAATTCATGGCACTGCGTCGATGCCATTTTCCATGTCACTCGGCATGTCATTGGGTGGCTCTAGGCACGCAGGACAAGACCCACGCCCAGGGGGGGTCGCCGACCACTCCCCCCCTAAAGAGACATTTATGCATTTCCAGCTATACCACCAGGAAACATCAACAGTGACGAGGAGACATACTGATGGGTTTAGACCACCCTAAGGGCACTGCAGTGCATGAAAGACAACACGGGTTGCCCTAAAAGAGCTATGAAACCATAGGAAGGGCCACCGACGTGACCCCTTAGGCACATGAAGGCCGCCGACACGTCATGGCATCCGCCCCGCGTCTCGTCCATCACCGCAGAGAAGACACGCCCCATGTCCAGAGCTGGTCCTCACGCCTCAAAGGAATTATCTTTAGGCGGTCATTGTCAATACATACCGTACCCAACAACATATGACAAACCCCACCACGTCGTCCTTCCTTGCAAGGCACACCGCATCCACCAAGGCAAGACCCGAGGTCCCTTCAAATCGTCCCACTCGGATGGCGTTGTCTCCACGTGATTGTCAGTACGTCGGACCTGACACGCGACGCACCCCGGCTCATTGTCATCACTTTTATGACGCATTACCTCAGACAAGACAAGCCCCAAGCACCGTACGAATAATCAAGCTTTCATGGATTTGTCTGGAGGTCGTTTTTCCATGTTCGTGGGCATGTCACTGGGTGGCTCTGGGCACGCAGGACAAGACCCACGCCCAGGGGGGGTCGCCGACCACTCCCCCCCTAAAGAGACATTTATGCATTTCCAGCTGTCCCACCAGGAAACATCAGCACTGACGAGGACACATACTGATGGGTTCAGACAACCCAATGGGCACCACAACGCATGAAAGACAGCACGTGTTGCCCTTAAAGAGCTACGAATCCATACGAACAGCCACCAAAGTGACCCCTTAGGCACACGAAGGCCGCCGACACGTCATGGCATCCGTCCCGGGTATCATCCAACACCGCCGAGAAGACAGGACCCATGTCCAGAGCGGGTCCCCGCGCATGAAATGAATTATCTTTAGGCGGTCATTGTCTTTACATTCCGAACACAACAACATGTGACAAACCCCACCTCGACGTCCTTCCTTTCAAGAAACGCCGCATGCACCAAGACGGGCCCCGAGACCCCTTCAAATCGTCTCACTCGGATGCCATTGTCTGAACGCGACTGTCAGTCCGCAGGATCTCGAAGGCGACAAACACCATCCCATTGTCATCGTTTTTATGGCGCACTACCTCGGGCAAGACAAGCCCCAAGCACGGGACGAATCATCAGGCATTCATGGCATTACGTCGATGTCATTTTGCATGTCAATGGGCATCACATTGGGTGGCTCTAGGCACGCAAGACAAGACCCACGCCCGGGGGGGTCGCCGACCACTCCCCCCCTAAAGAGACATTTATGCATTTCCAGCTATTCCACCAGGAAACATCAACACCGACGAGGAGACATACTGATGGGTTTAGACCACCCTGAGGGCAGGGCAGCGCATGAAAGGCAACACGTGTTGCCCTAAAAGAGCTATGAAACCATAGGAAGGGCCACCGACGTGACCCCTTAGGCACATGAAGGCCGCCGACACGTCATGGCATCCGTCCCACGTATCGTCCATCACCACAGCGAAGACACGCCCCATGTCCAGAGCGGGTCCCCACGCATGAAAGGAATTCTCTTTAGGCGGTCATTGTCATTACATACCGGACCCAACAACATATGACAAACCCCACCTCATTGTCCTTCCATTCAAGGCACACCGCATCCACCAAGGCAAGCCCTGAGGCCCCTTCAAATCCTCTCACCCGGATGGCGTTGTCTCCACCTGATTGTCAGTACGGAGGACCTGACACGCGACGAAACCCGGCTCATTGTCATCACTTTTATGGCGCACTACCTCGAACAAGACAAGCCCCAAGCACCGGACGAATCATCAAGCTGTCTTTGCTTTGTCCGGAGGCTGTTTTTCCATGTCCGTGGGCATGTCACTGGGTGGCTCTGGGCACGCAGGACAAGACCCACGCCCAGGGGGGGTCGCCGACCACTCCCCCCCTAAAGAGACATTTATGCATTTCCAGCTGTCCCACCAGGAAACATCAGCACTGACGAGGAGACATACTGATGGGTTTAGACAACCCTGTGGGCACCACAGCGCATGAAAGACAACACGTGTTGCCCTAAAAGAGATATGAAACCATAGGAACAGCCACTGATGTGACCCCTTAGGCACATCAAGGCCGCCGACACGTAGTAGCATTCGTCGCGGGTAGCATCCAACGCCGCCGAGAAGACAGGCCCCATGTCCAGAGCGGGTCCTCGCGCATGAAATGAATTCTCTTTAGGTGGTCATTGTCATTACATACGGGACACGACAACATATGAAAAACCCCACCTCGACGTCCTTCCTTTCAAGGCACGCCGCATGCACCAAGACGGGCCCTGAGGCCCCTTCAAATCGTCTCACTCGGATGCCATTGTCTGGACGCGACTGTCAGTCCGCAGGATCGCACATGCGACAAACCCCGTCTCATTGCCATCGTTTTTAGGGCGCACTACCTCGGGCAAGACAAGCCCCAAGCACGGGACGAATCATCAGGAATTCATGGCATTGCGTCGATGCCATTTTCCATGTCACTGGGCATGTCTGTGGGTGGCTCTCGGCACGCAGGACAAGACCCACGCCCAGGGGGGGTCGCCGACCACTCCCCCCCTAAAGAGACATTTATGCATTTCCAGCTATTCCACCAGGAAACATCAACACTGACGAGGAGACATACTGAGTGGTTTAGACCACCCAGAGGGAACCGCAGCGCATGAAAGGCAACACGTGTTGCCCTAAAAGGGCTATGAAACCATAGGAAGGGACACCGACGTGGCCCCTTAGGCACATGAAGGCCGCCGACACGTCATGGCATCCGTCCCGCGTATCGTCCAACACCGCCGAGGAGACAGGACCCATGTCCAGAGCGGGTCCTCACGCATGAAATGAATTCTCTTTAGGTGGTCATTGTCTTTACATACCGGACACAACAACATATGACAAACCCCACCTCAACGTCCTTCCTTTCAAGGCACGCCGCACGCACCAAGACGGGCCCCGAGGCCCCTTCAAATCGCCTCACTAGGATTCCATTGTCTGGACGCGATTGTCAGTCCGTAGGATCTCACAGGCGACAAACCCCACCCATCTCATTGTCATCGGTTTTATGGCGCACCACCTCGGGCAAGACAAGACCCTAGCACGGGAAGAATCATCAGGAATTCAGGGCATTGCGTCGATGCCATTTTCCATGTCACTGGGCATGTCATTGGGTGGCTCTAGGCACGCAGGACAAGACCCACGCCCAGGGGGGTCGCCGACCACTCCCCCCCTAAAGAGACATTTATGCATTTCCAGCTATCCCACCAGGAAACATCAACACTGACGAGGAGACATACTGATGGGTTTAGACCACCCTGAGGGCACCACAGCGCATGAAAGACAACACGTGTTGCCCTAAAAGAGCTATGAAACCATAGGAAGGGCCACCGACGTGACCCCTTATGCACATGAAGGCCACCGACAAGTCATGGCATCCATCCCGCGTATCGTCGATCACCGCCGAGAAGACACGCCCCATGTCCAGAGCGGGTCCTCACTCATGAAAAGAATTCTCTTTAGGTGGTAATTGTAATTACATACAGGACCCAACAACATATGAAAAACCCCACCTCGACGTCCTTCCTTTCAAGGCACGTCGCATCCACCAAGACATGCCCCGAGGCCACTTCAAATCGTCTCACTCGGATGGCTTTGTCTCCACGCGATTGTCAGTTCGTCGGACCTGACACGCGACGAACCCCGTCTCATTGTCATCGCTTTTATGGGGCACTACCGCGGGCAAGACAAGCCCCAAGCACAGGAGGAATCATCTAGAGGCCATTTTTCCATGTCTGTGGGCATGTCACTGGGTGGCTCTGGGCACGCAGGACAAGACCCACGCCCAGGGGGGGTCGCCGACCACTCCCCCCCTAAAGAGACATTTCTGCATTTCCAGCTCTCCCACCAGGAAACATCAGCACTGACGAGGAGACATACTGAGTGGTTTAGACCACCCAGAGGGAACCGCAGCGCATGAAAGACAACACGTGTTGCCCTAAAAGAGCTATGAAACCATAGGAACGGCAACCGACGTGACCCCTTAGGCACGTGAAGGCCGCCGACACGTCATGGCATCCTTCCCGCGTATCGTCGACCACCGCCGAGAAGACAGACCCCATGTCCAGAGCGGGTCCTCACGCATGAAATGAATTCTCTTTAGGTGGTCGGTGTCGTTACATACCGAACCCAACAACATATGACAAACCCCAGCTCGGCGTCCTTCCTTTCAAGGCACCCCGCATCCACCAAGACAAGCCTCGAGGCCCCTTCAAATCGTCTCACTCGGATGGCATTGTCTCCACGCGATTGTCGGTACGTAGGACCTCACACGCGACGAACCCCGGCTCATTGTCAAAGCTTTTAAGGCGCACTACCCCGGAGAAGACAAGCCCCAAGCACCGGACGAATCATCACGCATTGATGGCATTGTCTAGAGGCCATTTTTCCATGTCCGTGGGCATGTCACTGGGTGGCTCGAGGCACGCAGGACAAGACCCACGCCCAGGGGGGGTCGCCGACCACTACCCCCCTAAAGAGACATTTATGCATTTACAGCTATCCCACCAGGAAACATCAGCACTGACGAGGAGACATACTGAGTGGTTTAGACCACCCAGAGGGCACCCCAGCTCATGAAAGACAACGCGAGTTGCCCTAAAAGAGCTATGAAACCATAGGAACGGCCACCGACGTGACCCCTTAGGCACATGAAGGCCGCCGGCACGTCATGGCATCCGTCCCGCGTGTCGTCGACCACCGCCGAGAAGACAACCCCATGTCCAGAGCGGGTCCTCACGCATGAAACGAATTCTATTTAGGTGGTCATGGACGTTACATACCGGACCCAACAAGATATGGCAAACCCCAGCTCGGCGTCCTTCCTTTCAAGGCACCCCGCATCCACCAATGCAAGCCCCGATGCCCCTTCAAATCGTCTCACTCGGATGGAATTGTCTCCACGCGATTGTCAGTACGTAGGACCTGACACGCGACGAACCCCGACTCATTTTCAAAGCTTTGATGGCGCACTACCCCGGACAAGACAAGCCCCAAGCACCGGACGAATCATCAAGCATTCATGGGATTGTCTAGAGGCCATTTTTCCATGTCCGTGGGCATGTCATTGGGTGGCTCTGGGCACGCAGGACAAGACCCACGCCCAGGGGGGGTCGCCGACCACTCCCCCCCTAAAGAGACATTTATGCATTTCCAGCTATCCCACCAGGAAACATCATCAGTGACGAGGAGACATACTGAGGGGTTTAGACATCCCAGAGGTCAGTGCAGCGCATGAAAGACAACACGTGTTGCCCTAAAAGAGCTATGAAACCATAGGAACGACCACCGACGTGACCCCTTAGGCACTTGAAGGCCGCCGACACGTCATGGCATCCGTCCCGCGTATCGTCGATCACCGCCGAGAAGACATGCCCCATGTCCACAGCGGGTCCTCACGCATGAAATGAATTCTCATCAGGTGGTGATTGTCGTTACATATAGGACCCAACAACATTTCACCAACCACCACCTCCATGTCTTTCCTTTTAAGGCACACCGCATCCACCAAGACAAGCCCCGAGGCCCCTTCAAATCGCCTCACCCGGATGGCATTGTCTCCACGCGATTGTCAGTACGTAGGACCTGACACGTGACGAACCCCGGCTCATTGTCATCGCTTTCATGGCGCAATACCCCGGACAAGACAAGCCCCAAGCACCGGACGAATCACCAAGCATTCATGGCATTGTCTAGAGGCCATTTTTTCATGTCCGTGGGCATGTCATTGGGTGGATCTGGGCGCGCAGGACAAGACCCACGCCCAGGGGGGGGTCGCCGACCACTCCCCCCCCCCCTGAAGAGACATTTATGCATTTCCAGCTATCCCACCAGGAAACATCAACAGTGACGAGGAGACATACTGAGGGGTTTAGACGTCCCAGAGGGCAGCGCAGCGCATGAAAGACCACACGTG
>CAUJRU010001462.1:30000-52500 GCA_963277665.1 Viscum album | reverse complement strand
CCAAGCATATAGACGGGGCCCCTACATCAGCACCAAAAAAATTCCACTACCAACAGGGAGAACTCCAAAGGGACAAGTGAGGGTCTTCTAGGTGGAGCTCACCCACCTGGGGATTCTTCGCTTGAGATATAACCGAGGAGAAAGTCACCCCTGGAACTGATTTAATGAGACCCGTCACAGTATCACCATCTTTCGATTAGTTTGTCCTTTACATGCGGGACCTGATCTTTGAGACAGGCATATGACTAGTGGAAGGATCAGCCATGTAGCATCACCAACAACATCTGCATTGTTTGGGGTATGACTGAGCTGACCACTCAGACCCCAACACAAGCCCAAACCGTCGTCCCGAACATTCAATTCTGTTCGATTAGTTTGTCCTTTGTACATGCACAACCTGATCTTTGAGACAAGCATATGACTAATGGAAGGATCAGCGAGGTAGCATCACCAACCACATCTGCAATGTTTGAGGTATGACTGAGCAGACCACTCAGACCCCAACACAAGCCCCAACCATCTTCCCAAATCGACAGGATTCCCCTTAATGAGTCATCACCTCCGCATGACGCTCGTGTATCTTGCAGAAATAGTAGATACACATTCTCAAGCCACCCTTATGAACATCATCACCCAAGGCATGACTGAGGAGGAAGGCACCCCAACTTGTCCAATAATGAACCATGGAAATCGTCACCCTGTTGGTGTGAGTTTCTTAGGACCCAAATAACTCGCACGTGGCCCCGACAATGCGTTGAGCAAAGCACTCCCACCAATCATTGCCCAAGGCAGCTTGCTATGGTTCGCATGAAATATCGCTGAATGAGAAATTTAGGAGCACGCTCTTGCATCCTGGTGATACCGACAGTTTCGCGCTTGAACCACTACCAAAATTCCACAACGCTCCAGAGAAGGTGAGGAAAAGGCGGTACAGCAAGGGACGACAAAGGAACCCAATCCCACCATGCCTCCCACATCCCAACATCTGCAAGAACTCAACCACACTCGGTGGCTTTTAAGCATAGCCCGACCCGCAACGCTCCATGAAAGGTGAGGAAAAAGGTGGGTACGACAGGACGGGGAAACAACCCAATCCCGCCCATACCCCCCACATCCCACCAGTGAGGAAAAAGGTAGGAACGTCAGGGGATGAGGAGGGAAACCCCCATCCCGCCGTGCCTCCCACATCTCACATTCCGTAGGAACTCAACCGCCATGAGGCAGCTTTTAAGCAGACGAACCAGCAACGCTCAAGAGACGTCAAGGAAAAGGAGTCAGGGTAGGTACGGGGGTCCTATGTCCCGCCGCGCCGCCCACATCCCACCATCCACAGGATCCCACAAACCGTGAGGCGGTATTTAAGCACCCAGCCCGCAATGCTCCACAGACGGGGAGGAAAAGGCAGGCACGTCAGGGGACGGGGCAAAAACCCAATCCCGCCGCGCCTCCCACATCCCACCATCCGCAGCAACTCAACCACCCTGAGGCGGCTTTTAAGCAAGCCAAGCCGCACTGCTCTAGAGAAGGCGAGGGAAGGGCAGGAGCGTCGAGGGACGACAAAGGAACACCAACCCACCATGCCTCCCACATCCCACCATCCAAGGAACTCCGCCACCGACAGGTGGCCTTTTAAGCAAGCCCGAACCGCAACGCTCC
The DNA here is from genome assembly GCA_963277665.1 of Viscum album. Lineage (NCBI taxonomy): Eukaryota > Viridiplantae > Streptophyta > Magnoliopsida > Santalales > Viscaceae > Viscum > Viscum album. The sequence continues at coordinate 50,844 of CAUJRU010001462.1, read as the reverse complement.
ATGAAAGGTGAGGAAAAAGGCGGGCACGGCATGAGACTGGGCAAAAACCCATTCTTTCCAATGCCCCCCACATCCCACCGGTGAGGAAAAGGAATTACAGCGTCCCACCGCCATGCCTCCCACATCCCACCTTCCGAAGGAACTCAACCGCCATGAGGCAGATTTTAAGCAGACGAACCCACAACGCTCCAGGGACGTTGAGGAAAAGGAGTCATGACAGGAACGGAGGCCCTATGTCCCGCCGCACCCCCCACATCCCACCATTCAAAAGAACTCAACCACCGTTGCGAAACTTTTAACCAAGAACCAGGACACCAACCATGCTCATCTATCATCATCCCATCCAAGTTATATCTGTCTAGTATCGCATTGTCTTTTTAGCAAGCCCTTGGAAGACGGAACCGCAATTGTGCGAGAGAATTCAACCCAAGCATATAGACGGGGCCCCTACATCAGCACCAAAAAAATTCCACTACCAACAGGGAGAACTCCAAAGGGACAAGTGAGGGTCTTCTAGGTGGAGCTCACCCACCTGGGGATTCTTCGCTTGAGATATAACCGAGGAGAAAGTCACCCCTGGCACTGATTTAATGAGACCCGTCACAGTATCACCATCTTTCGATTAGTTTGTCCTTTACATGCGGGACCTGATCTTTGAGACAGGCATATGACTAGTGGAAGGATCAGCCATGTAGCATCACCAACAACATCTGCATTGTTTGGGGTATGACTGAGCTGACCACTCAGACCCCAACACAAGCCCAAACCGTCGTCCCGAACATTCAATTCTGTTCGATTAGTTTGTCCTTTGTACATGCACAACCTGATCTTTGAGACAAGCATATGACTAATGGAAGGATCAGCCAGGTAGCATCACCAACCACATCTGCAATGTTTGAGGTATGACTGAGCAGACCACTCAGACCCCAACACAAGCCCCAACCATCTTCCCAAATCGACAGGATTCCCCTTAATGAGTCATCACCTCCGCATGACGCTCGTGTATCTTGCAGAAACAGTAGATACACATTCTCAAGCCACCCTTATGAACATCATCACCCAAGGCATGACTGAGGAGGAAGGCACCCCAACTTGTCCAATAATGAACCATGGAAATCGTTACCCTGTTGGTGTGAGTCTCTTAGGACACAAATAACTCGCACGTGGCCCCGACAATGCGTTGAGCAAAGCACTCCCACCAATCATTGCCCAAGGCAGCTTGCTATGGTTCGCATGGAATATCGCTGAATGAGAAATTTAGGAGCACGCTCTCGCATCCTGGTGATACCGACAGTTTCGCGCTTGAACCACTACCAAAATTCCACAACGCTCCAGAGAAGGTGAGGAAAAGGCGGTACAGCAAGGGACGACAAAGGAACCCAATCCCACCATGCCTCCCACATCCCAACATCTGCAAGAACTCAACCACACTCAGTGGATTTTAAGCAAAGCCCGACCCGCAACGCTCCATGAAAGGTGAGGAAAAAGGTGGGTACGACAGGACGGGGAAACAACCCAATCCCGCCCATACCCCCCACATCCCACCAGTGAGGGAAAAGGTAGGAACGTCAGGGGATGAGGAGGGAAACCCCCATCCCGCCGTGCCTCCCACATCTCACATTCTGTAGGAACTCAACCGCCATGAGGCAGCTTTTAAGCAGACGAACCAGCAACGCTCAAGAGACGTCGAGGAAAAGGAGTCATGGTAGGTACGGGGGTCCTATGTCCCGCCGCGCCGCCCACATCCCACCATCCACAGGATCCCACAAACCGTGAGGCGGTATTTAAGCACCCAGCCCGCAATGCTCCACAGACGGGGAGGAAAAGGCAGGCACGTCAGGGGACGGGGCAAAAACCCAATCCCGCCGCGCCCCCCACATCCCACCATCCGCAGCAACTCAACCACCCTGAGGCAGCTTTTAAGCAAGCAAAGCCGCACTGCTCTAGAGAAGGCGAGGGAAGGGCAGGAGCGTCGAGGGACGACAAAGGAACACCAACCCACCATGCCTCCCACATCCCACCATCCAAGGAACTCCGCCACCAACAGGTGGCCTTTTAAGCAAGCCCGAACCGCAACGCTCCATGAAAGGTGAGGAAAAAGGCGGGCACGGCATGAGACTGGGCAAAAACCCATTCTTTCCAATGCCCCCCACATCCCACCGGTGAGGAAAAGGAATTACAGCGTCCCACCGCCATGCTTCCCACATCCCACCTTCCGAAGGAACTCAACCGCCGTGAGGCAGATTTTAAGCAGACGAACCCACAACGCTCCAGGGACGTTGAGGAAAAGGAGTCATGACAGGAACAGAGGCCCTATGTCCCGCCGCACCCCCCACATCCCACCATTCAAAAGAACTCAACCACCGTTGCGAAACTTTTAACCAAGAACCAGGACACCAACCATGCTCATCTATCATCATCCCATCCAAGTTATATCTGTCTAGTATCGCATCATCTTTTTAGCAAGCCCTTGGAACCCGAAACCAAAATTGTGCGAGAGAATTCAACCCAAGCATATAGACGGGGCCCGTACATCAGCACCAACAAAATTCCACTACCAACAGGGAGAACTCCAAAGGGACAAGTGAGGGTCTTCAAGGTGGAGCTCACCCACCTGGGGATTCTTCGCTTGAGGTATAACCGAGGAGAAAGTCAGCCCTGGCACTGATTTAATGAGACCCGTCACAGTATCACCATCTTTCGATTAGTTTGTCCTTTACATGCGGGACCTGATCTTTGAGACAGGCATATGACTAGTGGAAGGATCAACCATGTAGCATCACCAACCACATCTGCAATGTTTGAGGTATGACTGAGCAGACCACTCAGACCCCAACACAAGCCCAAACCGTCGTCCCGAGCATTCAATTCCATTCGATTAGTTTGTCCTTCGTACATGCACAGCCTGATCTTTGAGACAATAATATGACTAATGGAAAGATCAACCGGGTACCATCACCAACCACATCTGCAATGTTTGAGGTATGACTGAGCAGACCACTCAGACCCCAACACAAGCCCGAACCATCTCTTCCCAAATCGACATGTTTCCCCTTAATTAGTCATCACCTCTGCATGACGCTCGTGTATCTTGCAGAAACAGTAGATACACATTCTCAAGCCACCCTTATGAACATCATCACCCAAGGCATGACTGAGGAGGAAGGCACCCCAACTTGTCCAATAATGAACCATGGAAATCGTTACCCTGTTGGTGTGAGTTTCTTAGGACCCAAATAACTCGCACGTGGCCCCGACAATGCGTTGAGCAAAGCACTCCCACCAATCATTGCCCAAGGCAGCTTGCTATGGTTCGCATGGAATATCACTGAATGAGAAATTTAGGAGCACGCTCTCGCATCCTGGTGATACCGACAGTTTCACGCTTGAACCACTACCAAAATTCCACAACGCTCCAGAGAAGGTGAGGAAAAGGCGGTACAGCAAGGGACGACAAAGGAACCCAATCCCACCATGCCTCCCACATCCCAACATCTGCAAGAACTCAACCACAATCAGTGGATTTTAAGCAAAGCCCGACCCGCAACGCTCCATGAAAGGTGAGGAAAAAGGTGGGTACGACAGGACGGGGAAACAACCCAATCCCACCCATACCCCCCACATCCCACCAGTGAGGAAAAAGGTAGGAACGTCAGGGGATGAGGAGGGAAACCCCCATCCCGCCGTGCCTCCCACATCTCACATTCCGTAGGAACTCAACCGCCATGAGGCAGCTTTTAAGCAGACGAACCAGCAACGCTCAAGAGACGTCGAGGAAAAGGAGTCATGGTAGGTACGGGGGTCCTATGTCCCGCCGCGCCGCCCACATCCCACCATCCACAGGATCCCACAAACCGTGAGGCGGTATTTAAGCACCCAGCCCGCAATGCTCCACAGACGGGGAGGAAAAGGCAGGCACGTCAGGGGACGGGGCAAAAACCCAATCCCGCCGCGCCCCCCACATCCCACCATCCGCAGCAACTCAACCGCCCTGAGGCAGCTTTTAAGCAAGCAGAGCCGCACTGCTCTAGAGAAGGCGAGGGAAGGGCAGGAGCGTCGAGGGACGACAAAGGAACACCAACCCACCATGCCTCCCACATCCCACCATCCAAGGAACTCCGCCACCAACAGGTGGCCTTTTAAGCAAGCCCGAACCGCAACGCTCCATGAAAGGTGAGGAAAAAGGCGGGCACGGCATGAGACTGGGCAAAAACCCATTCTTTCCAATGCCCCCCACATCCCACCGGTGAGGAAAAGGAATTACAGCGTCCCACCGCCATGCCTCCCACATCCCACCTTCCGAAGGAACTCAACCGCCATGAGGCAGATTTTAAGCAGACGAACCCACAACGCTCCAGGGACGTTGAGGAAAAGGAGTCATGACAGGAACGGAGGCCCTATGTCCCGCCGCACCCCCCACATCCCACCATTCAAAAGAACTCAACCACCGTTGCGAAACTTTTAACCAAGAACGAGGACACCAACCATGCTCATCTATCATCATCCCATCCAAGTTATATCTGTCTAGTATCGCATCGTCTTTTTAGCAAGCCCTTGGAACCCGAAACCAAAATTGTGCGAGAGAATTCAACCCAAGCATATAGACGGGGCCCTTACATCAGCACCAACAAAATTCCACTACCAACAGGGAGAACTCCAAAGGGACAAGTGAGGTTCTTCTAGGTGGAGCTCACCCACCTGGGGATTCTTCGCTTGATGTATAACCGAGGAGAAAGTCAGCCGTGTCACTGATTTAATGAGACCCTTCACAGTATCACCATCTTTCGATTAGTTTGTCCTTGTACATGCAGGACCTGATCTTTGAGACACGCATATGACTAGTGGAAGGATCACCCATGTAGCGTCACTAACCACATCTGCAATGTTTGAGGTATGACTGAGCAGACCACTCAGACCCCAACACAAGCCTAAACCGTCGTCCCGAGCATTCAATTCCATTCGATTAGTTTGTCCTTTGTACATGCACAACCTGATCTTTGATACAAGCATATGACTAATGGAAGGATCAGCCAGGTAGCATCACCAACCACATCTGCAATGTTTGAGGTATGACTGAGCAAACCACTCAGACCCCAACACAAGCCCAAACCATCTTCCCAAATCGACATGTTTCCCCTTAATTAGTCATCACCTCTGTATGACGCTCGTGTATCTTGCAAAAACAATAGATACACATTCTTCGCTTGATGTATAACCGAGGAGAACGTCAAACTTGTCACTGATTTAATGAGACCCTTCACAGTATCACCATCTTTCGGTTAGTTTGTCCCTGTACATGCACAGACTGATCTTTGAGACAAGCATATGACTAGTGTTCTCATCGGATATCCAACCAAGCCAAACCGTGTTCCATCATTCACATGGAAACATGTACAAGGACCAAATGAAAGCGAGGAGAAATTAAACCCCCACTTACGGATGAGGGTGCCAACGAGACCAACGTTCCCTTCCCAAAAAAGGGAGACCGCAGTATCTTGACAACCATCCACCACTCCCACACAATCGCGTAAGCACAACCATCAACCCACACAACTGACCGTCACGCCTCGAGGGAAGCAACCCGAGAGGCATCACAATGCAGCACATGAAGGCAGGGAAAGCCCGCTATGCATGACACAAGGGAAGGATTGATATACCCAACCCCCTAGCGCCAACGAGACCAACGTTCCCTTCCCAAAAAAGGGAGACCGCAGTATCTTGACAACCATCCACCACTTCCACACAATCGCATAAGGGCAACCATCAACCCACACAACTGATCATGCACAACCTGATCTTTGAGACAAGCATATGACTAGTAGAAGGATCAGCCATGTAGCATCACCAACAACATCTGCATTGTTTGAGGTATGACTGAGCTCACCACTCAGACCCCAACACAAGCCCAAACCATCATCCCGAACATTCAATTCCGTTCCATTAGTTTGTCCTTTGTACATGCACAACCTGATCTTTGGGACAAGCATATGACTAATGGAAGGATCAGCCAGGTTGCATCACCAACCACATCTGCAATGTTTGAGGTATGACTGAGCAGACCACTCAGACCCCAACACAAGCCCAAACCGTCTTTCCAAATCGACAGGAACCCAATTAATGAGTCATCACCTCTGCATGATGCTCAATACCGCAATTGTGCGAGAGAATTCAACCCAAGCATATAAACAGGGCCCGTATATCATAACTGACAAAATTCCACTACCAACAGGGAGAACTCCGAAGGGACAAGTGAGGGTCTTCTAGGTGGAGCTCACCCACCTGGGGATTCTTCTCTTGATGTATAACTGAGGAGAAAGTCAGCCCTGGCACTAATTTAATGAGACCCATCACAGTATCACCATCTTTCGATTAGTTTGTCTTTGTACATGCGGGACCTGATCTTTGAGTCAAGCATATGACTAGTTGAAGGATCAGCCATGTAGCATCACCAACAACATCTGCATTGTTTGAGGTATGACTGAGCTAACCACTCAGACCCCAACACAAGCCCAAACCGTCGTCCCGAACATTCAATTCCATTCGATTAGTTTTTCCTTTGTACATGCACCACCTGATCTTTGGGACAAGCATATGACTAATGGAAGGATCAGCCAGGTAGCATCACCAACCACATCTGCAATGTTTGAGGTATGACTGAGCAAACCACTCAGACCCCAACACAAGCCCAAACCATCTTCCCAAATCGACAGGATTCCCCTTAATGAGTCATCACCTCTGCGTGACGACGCTCGTGTATCTTGTCGAAACAATAGATACACATTCTTCGCTTGATGTATAACCGAGGAGAACGTCAAACTTGTCACTGATTTAATGAGACCCTTCACAATATCACCATCTTTCGGTTAGTTTGTCCCTGTACATGCACAGACTGATCTTTGAGACAAGCATTTGACTAGTGTTCTCAACGGATATCCAACCAAGCCAAACCGTGTTCCATCATTCACATGGAAACATGCACAAGGACCAAATGAAAGCGAGGAGAAATTAATCCCCCACTTACGGATGAGGGTGCCAACGAGACCAACGTTCCCTTCCCAAAAAAGGGAGACCGCAGTATCTTGACAACCATCCACCACTCCCACACAATCGCGTAAGCACAACCATCAACCCACACAACTGACCGTGACGCCTCAAGGGAAGCAACCCGAGAGGCATCACAATGCAGCACATGAAGGCAGGGAAAGCCCGCTATGCATGACACAAGGGAAGGATTTATATACCCAACCCCCTAGAGCCAAGGAGACCAACGTTCCCTTCCCAAAAAAGGGAGACCGCAGTATCTTGACAACCATCCACCACTCCCACACAATCGCGTAAGCACAACCATCAACCCACACAACTGACTGTGACACCTCGAGGGAAGCAACCCGAGAGACATCACAATGCAGCACATGAAGGCAGGGAAAGCCCGCTATGCATGACACAAGGGAAGGATTTATATACCCAACCCCCTAGAGCCAAGGAGACCAACGTTCCCTTCCCAAAAAAGGGAGACCGCAGTATCTTGACAACCATCCACCACTCCCACACAATCGCGTAAGCACAACCATCAACCCACACAACTGACCGTGACGCCTCAAGGGAAGCAACCCCAGAGGCATCACAATGCAGCACATGAAGGCAGGGAAAGCCCGCTATGCATGACACAAGGGAAGGATTTATATACCCAACCCCCTAGAGCCAAGGAGACCAACGTTCCCTTCCCAAAAAAGGGAGACCGCAGTATCTTGACAACCATCCACCACTCCCACACAATCGCGTAAGCACAACCATCAACCCACACAACTGACTGTGACGCCTCGAGGGAAGCAACCCGAGAGACATCACAATGCAGCACATGAAGGCAGGGAAAGCCCGCTATGCATGACACAAGGGAAGGATTTATATACCCAACCCCCTAGAGCCAACGAGACCAACGTTCCCTTCCCAAAAAAGGGAGACCGCAGTATCTTGACAGCCATCCACCACTCCCACACAATCGCGTAAGCACAACCATCAACCCACACAACTGACCGTGACGCCTCGAGGGAAGCAACCCGAGAGGCATCACAATGCAGCACATGAAGGCAGGGAAAGCCCGCTATGCATGACACAAGGGAAGGATTGATATACCCAACCCCCTAGAGCCAACGAGACCAACGTTCCCTTCCCAAAAAAGGGAGACCGCAGTATCTTGACAACCATCCACCACTCCCACACAATCGCGTAAGCACAACCATCAACCCACACAACTGACCGTGACGCCTCGAGGGAAGCAACCCGAGAGGCATCACAATGCAGCACATGAAGGCAGGGAAAGCCCGCTATGCATGACACAAGGGAAGGATTGATATACCCAACCCCCTAGAGCCAACGAGACCAACGTTCCCTTCCCAAAAAAGGGAGACCGCAGTATCTTGACCACCATCCACCACTCCCACACAATCGCATAAGCGCAACCATCAACCCACACAACTGATCATGCAGGACCTGACCTTTGAGACAAGCATATGACTAGTGGAAGGATCAGCCATGTAGCATCACCAACAACATCTGCATTGTTTGAGGTATGACTGAGCTCACCACTCAGACCCCAACACAAGCCCAAACCGTCGTCTCGAACATTCAATTCCGTTCGATTAGTTTGTCCTTTGTACATGCACAACCTGATTTTTGAGACAAGCATATGACTAATGGAAGGATCAGACAGGTTGCACCACCAACAACATCTGCAATGTTTGAGGTATGACTGAGCAGACCACTCAGACCCCAACACAATCCCAAACCGTCTTCCCAAATCGACAGGAACCCAATTAATGAGTCTTCACCTCTGCATGATGCTCAAAACCGCAATTGTGCGAGAGAATTCAACCCAAGCATATAAACAGGGCCCGTATATCAGCACTAACAAAATTCCACTACCAACAGGGAGAACTCCGATGGGACAAGTGAGGATCTTCTAGGTGGAGCTCACCCACCTGGGGATTCTTCGCTTGATGTATAACCGAGGAGAAAGTCAGCCGTGTCACTGATTTAATGAGACCCTTCACAGTATCACCATCTTTCGATTAGTTTGTCCCTGTACATGCACTAACTGATCTTTGAGACAAGCATATGACTAGTGGAAGGATCAACCATGTAGCATTACCAACAACATCTGCATTGTTTGTGGTATAACTGAGCAGACCACTCAGACCCCAACACAAGCCCAAACCATCATCCCGAACATTCAATTCCGTTCGATTAGTTTATCCTTTGTAAATGCACAACCTGATCTTTGAGACAAGCATATGACTAATGGTAGGATCAGCCAGGTAGCATCACCAACCACATCTGCAATGTTTGAGGTATGACTGAGCAGACCACTCACACCCCAACACAAGCCCAAATCATCTTCCCAAATCGACAGGATTCCCCTTAATGAGTCATCATCTCTGCATGACGCTCGTGTATCTTGCAGAAACAATAGATACACATTCTTCTCTTGATGTAAAACCGAGGAGAACGTCAGACTTGTCCCTGATTTACTGAGACCCTTCACAGTATCACCATCTTCGATTAGTTTGTCCCTGTACATGCACAGACTGATCTTTGAGACAAGCATATGACTAGTGTTCTCAACGGATATCCAACCAAGCCAAACCGTGTTCCATCATTCACATGGAAACATGCACAAGGACCAAATGAAAGCGAGGAGAAATTAAACCCCCACTTACGAATGAGGGTGCCAACGAGACCAACGTTCCCTTCCCAAAAAAGGGAGACCGCAGTATCTTGACAACCATCCACCACTCCCACACAATCGCGTAAGCACAACCATCAACCCACACAGCTGATCGTGACGCCTCGAGGGATGCAACCCGAGAGGCATCACAATGCAGCACATGAAGGCAGGGAAAGCCCGCTATGCATGACACAAGGGAAGGATTGATATACCCAACCCCCTAGAGCCAACGAGACCAACGTTCCCTTCCCAAAAAAGGGAGACCGCGGTATCTTGACAACCATCCACCACTCCCACACAATCGCATAAGCGCAACCATCAACCCACACAACTGATCATGCAGGACCTGATCTTTGAGACAAGCATATGACTAGTGGAAGGATCAGACATGTAGAATCACCAACAACATCTGCATTGTTTGAGGTATGACTGAGCTCACCACTCAGACCCCAACACAAGCCCAAACCGTCGTCCCGAACATTCAATTCCGTTCGATTAGTTTGTCCATTGTACATGCACAACCTGATCTTTGAGACAAGCATATGACTAATGGAAGGATCAACAAGGTTGCATCACCAACCAAATCTGCAATGTTTGAGGTATGACCCCACCTCAACGTCCTTCCCTTCAAGGCACGCCGCATGCACCAAGACGGGCCTCGAGGCCCCTTCAAATCGTCTCACTCGGATGCCATTGTCTGGAAACGACTATCAGCCCGCAAGATCACACATGCGACAAACCCCATCTCGTTGTCATCGTTTTTAGGGCGCACTACCTCGGGAAAGACAAGCCCCAAGCACGGGACGAATCATCGAGAATTCATGGCATTGCGTCCATGCCATTTTCCATGTCACTGGGCATGTCATCGGGTGGCTCTAGGCACGCAGGACAAGACCCACGCCCAGGGGGGGTCGCCGACCACTCCCCCCCCTAAAGAGACATTTATGCATTTCCAGCTATTCCACCAGGAAACATCAACAGTGACGAGGAGACATACTGATGGGTTTAGACCACCCTAAGGGCACCGCAGTGCATGAAAGACAACACGGGTTGCCCTAAAAGAGCTATGAAACCATAGGAAGGGCCACCGACGTGACCCCTTAGGCACATGAAGGCCGCCGACACGTCATGGCATCCGTCCCGCGTCTCGTCCATCACCGCAGAGAAGACACGCCCCATGTCCAGAGCGGGTCCTCACGCATGAAAGGAATTATCTTGAGGCGGTCATTGTCATTACATACCGTACCCAACAACATATGACAAACCCCACCACGTCGTCCTTCCTTGCAAGGCACACCGCATCCTCCAAGGCAAGCCCCGATGCCCCTTCAAATCGTCCCACTCGGGTGGCGTTGTCTCCACGTGATTGTCAGTACGTCGGACCTGACACGCGACGCACCCCGGCTCATTGTCATCACTTTTATGGCGCATTACCTCAGACAAGACAAGCCCCAAGCACCGTATGAATCCTCAAGCTTTCATGGATTTGTCTGGAGGCCATTTTTCCATGTCCGTGGGCATGTCACTAGGTGGCTCTGGGCACGCAGGACAAGACCCACGCCCAGGGGGGGTCGCCGACCACTCCCCCCCTAAAGAGACATTTATGCATTTTCAGCTGTCCCACCAGGAAACATCAGCACTGACGAGGAGACATACTAACGGGTTTAGACAACCCTGTGGGCACCACAGCGCATGAAAGACAACACGTGTTGCCCTAAAAGATATATGAAACCATAGGAACAGCCACCGATGTGACCCCTTAGGCACATGAAGGCCGCCGACACGTAGTAGCATTCATCCCGGGTAGCGTCCAACACCGCCGAGAAGACAGGCCCCATGTCCAGAGAGGGTCCTCACGCATGAAATGAATTCTCTTTAGGTGGTCATTGTCATTACATACGGGACACGACAACAGATGACAAACCCCACCGCAACGTCCTTCCTTTCAAGGCACGCCACACGCACCAAGACGGGCCTCGAGGCCCCTTCAAATCGTCTCACTCGGATGCCATTGTCTGGACACGACTGTCAGTCCGCAGGATCACACATGCGACAAACCCCATCTCATTGTCATCGTTTTTAGGGCGCACTACCTCGGGCAAGACAAGCCCCAAGCACGGGACGAATCATCAGAAATTCATGGCACTGCGTCGATGCCATTTTCCATGTCACTCGGCATGTCAGTGGGTGGCTCTAGGCACGCAGGACAAGACCCACGCCCAGGGGGGGTCGCCGACCACTCCCCCCCTAAAGAGACATTTATGCATTTCCAGCTATACCACCAGGAAACATCAACAGTGACGAGGAGACATACTGATGGGTTTAGACCACCCTAAGGGCACCGCAGTGCATGAAAGACAACACGGGTTGCCCTAAAAGAGCTATGAAACCATAGGAAGGGCCACCGACGTGACCCCTTAGGCACATGAAGGCCGCCGACACGTCATGGCATCCGTCCCGCGTCTCGTCCATCACCGCAGAGAAGACGCGCCCCATGTCCAGAGCGAGTCCTCACGCCTCAAAGGAATTATCTTTAGGTGGTCATTGTCAATACATACCGTACCCAACAACATATGACAAACCCCACCACATCGTCCTTCCTTGCAAGGCACACCGCATCCACCAAGGCAAGCCCCGAGGCCCCTTCAAATCGTCTCACTCGGATGCCGTTGTCTCCACGTGATCGTCAGTACGTCGGACCTCACACACGCGACAAACCCCATCTCATTGTCATCGTTTTTATGGCGCACTACCTCGGGCAAGACAAGCCCGAAGCACGGGACAAATCATCAGGAATTCTTGGCATTGCGTCGATGCCATTTTCCACGTCACTCGGCGTGGGTCTGACACGCGACGCACCCCAGCTCATTGTCATCACTTTTATGGCGCATTACCTCAGACAAGACAAGCCCCAAGCACCGTACGAATCATCAGGCTTTCATGGATTCGTCTGGAGGCCGTTTTTCCATGTCCGTGGGCATGTCACTGGGTGGCTCTGGGCACACAGGACAAGACCCACGCCCAGGGGGGGTCGCCGACCACTCCCCCCCTAAAGAGACATTTATGCATTTCCAGCTGTCCCACCAGGAAACATCAGCACTGACGAGGAGACATACTGATGGGTTCAGACAACCCTGTGGGCACCACAGCGCATGAAAGACAACACGTGTTGCCCTAAAAGAGATATGAAACCATAGGAATAGCCACCAATGTGACCCCTTAGGCACATCAAGGCCGCCATCACGTACTAGCATCCATCCCGGGTAGCGTCCAACACCGCCGAGAAGACAGGCCCCATGTCCAGAGAGGGTCCTCACGCATGAAATGAATTCTCTTTAGGTGGTCATTATCATTACATACGGGACACGAAAACACATGAATAACCACACCTCAACGTCCTTCCTTTCAAGGCACACCGCATGCACCAAGACGGGCCTCGAGGCCCCTTCAAATCGTCTCACTCGGATGCCTTTGTCTGGAAACGACTGTCAGCCCGCAAGATCACACATGCGACAAAACCCATCTCATTGTCATCGTTTTTAAGGCGCACTACCTCGGGAAAGACAAGCCCCAAGCACGGGACGAATCATCAAGAATTCATGGCATTGCGTCGATGCCATTTTCCATGTCACTGGGCATGTCATCGGGTGGCTCTAGGCACGCAGGACAAGACCCACGCCCAGGGGGGGTCGCCGACCACTCCCCCCCTAAAGAGACATTTATGCATTTCCAGCTATTCCACCAGGAAACATCAAAAGTGACGAGGAGACATACTGAGGGGTTTAGACCACCCTAAGGGCACCGCAGTGCATGAAAGACAACACGGGTTGCCCTAAAAGAGCTATGAAACCATAGGAAGGGCCACCGACGTGACCCCTTAGGCACATGAAGGCCGCCGACACGTCATGACATCCGTCCCGCGTCTCGTCCATCACCGCAGAGAAGACACGCCCCATGTCCAGAGCGGGTCCTCACGCATGAAATGAATTATCTTTAGGCGGTCATTGTCATTACATACCGTACCCAACAACATATGACAAACCCCACCACGTCGTCCTTCCTTGCAAGGCACACCGCATCCTCCAAGGCAAGCCCCGATGCCCCTTCAAATCGTCCCACTCGGGTGGCGTTGTCTCCACGTGATTGTCAGTACCTCGGACCTCACACGCGACGCACCCCGGCTCATTGTCATCACTTTTATGGCGCATTACCTCAGACAAGACAAGCCCCAAGCACCGTATGAATCCTCAAGCTTTCATGGATTTGTCTGGAGGCCATTTTTCCATGTCCGTGGGCATGTCACTAGGTGGCTCTGGGCACGCAGGACAAGACCCACGCCCAGGGGGGGTCGCCGACCACTCCCCCCCTAAAGAGACATTTATGCCTTTCCAGCTGTCCCACCAGGAAACATCAGCACTGACGAGGAGACATACTGGAGGGTTTAGACAACCCTGTGGGCACCACAGCGCATGAAAGTCAACACGTGTTGCCCTAAAAGATATATGAAACCGTAGGAACAGCCACCGATGTGACCCCTTAGGCACATGAAGGCCGCCGACACGTAGTAGCATTCATCCCGGGTAGCGTCCAACACCGCCGAGAAGACAGGCCCCATGTCCAGAGAGGGTCCTCACGCATGAAATGAATTCTCTTTAGGTGGTCATTGTCATTACATACGGGACACGACAACAGATGACAAACCCCACCGCAACGTCCTTCCTTTCAAGGCACGCCACACGCACCAAGACGGGCCTCGAGGCCCCTTCAAATCGTCTCACTCGGATGCCATTGTCTGGACACGACTGTCAGTCCGCAGGATCACACATGCGACAAACCCCATCTCATTGTCATCGTTTTTAGGGCGCACTACCTCGGGCAAGACAAGCCCCAAGCACGAGACGAATCATCAGGAATTCATGGCACTGCGTCGATGCCATTTTCCATGTCACTCGGCATGTCATTGGGTGGCTCTAGGCACGCAGGACAAGACCCACGCCCAGGGGGGGTCGCCGACCACTCCCCCCCTAAAGAGACATTTATGCATTTCCAGCTATACCACCAGGAAACATCAACAGTGACGAGGAGACATACTGATGGGTTTAGACCACCCTAAGGGCACTGCAGTGCATGAAAGACAACACGGGTTGCCCTAAAAGAGCTATGAAACCATAGGAAGGGCCACCGACGTGACCCCTTAGGCACATGAAGGCCGCCGACACGTCATGGCATCCGCCCCGCGTCTCGTCCATCACCGCAGAGAAGACACGCCCCATGTCCAGAGCTGGTCCTCACGCCTCAAAGGAATTATCTTTAGGCGGTCATTGTCAATACATACCGTACCCAACAACATATGACAAACCCCACCACGTCGTCCTTCCTTGCAAGGCACACCGCATCCACCAAGGCAAGACCCGAGGTCCCTTCAAATCGTCCCACTCGGATGGCGTTGTCTCCACGTGATTGTCAGTACGTCGGACCTGACACGCGACGCACCGCACCCCGGCTCATTGTCATCACTTTTATGACGCATTACCTCAGACAAGACAAGCCCCAAGCACCGTACGAATAATCAAGCTTTCATGGATTTGTCTGGAGGTCGTTTTTCCATGTTCGTGGGCATGTCACTGGGTGGCTCTGGGCACGCAGGACAAGACCCACGCCCAGGGGGGGTCGCCGACCACTCCCCCCCTAAAGAGACATTTATGCATTTCCTGCTGTCCCACCAGGAAACATCAGCACTGACGAGGACACATACTGATGGGTTCAGACAACCCAATGGGCCACCACAACGCATGAAAGACAGCACGTGTTGCCCTTAAAGAGCTACGAATCCATACGAACAGCCACCAAAGTGACCCCTTAGGCACACGAAGGCCGCCGACACGTCATGGCATCCGTCCCGGGTATCATCCAACACCGCCGAGAAGACAGGACCCATGTCCAGAGCGGTCCCCGCGCATGAAATGAATTATCTTTAGGCGGTCATTGTCTTTACATTCCGAACACAACAACATGTGACAAACCCCACCTCGACGTCCTTCCTTTCAAGAAACGCCGCATGCACCAAGACGGGCCCCGAGACCCCTTCAAATCGTCTCACTCGGATGCCATTGTCTGAACGCGACTGTCAGTCCGCAGGATCTCGAAGGCGACAAACACCATCCCATTGTCATCGTTTTTATGGCGCACTACCTCGGGCAAGACAAGCCCCAAGCACGGGTACGAATCATCAGGCATTCATGGCATTACGTCGATGTCATTTTGCATGTCAATGGGCATCACATTGGGTGGCTCTAGGCACGCAAGACAAGACCCACGCCCGGGGGGGTCGCCGACCACTCCCCCCCTAAAGAGACATTTATGCATTTCCAGCTATTCCACCAGGAAACATCAACACCGACGAGGAGACATACTGATGGGTTTAGACCACCCTGAGGGCAGGGCAGCGCATGAAAGGCAACACGTGTTGCCCTAAAAGAGCTATGAAACCATAGGAAGGGCCACCGACGTGACCCCTTAGGCACATGAAGGCCGCCGACACGTCATGGCATCCGTCCCACGTATCGTCCATCACCACAGCGAAGACACGCCCCATGTCCAGAGCGGGTCCCCACGCATGAAAGGAATTCTCTTTAGGCGGTCATTGTCATTACATACCGGACCCAACAACATATGACAAACCCCACCTCATTGTCCTTCCATTCAAGGCACACCGCATCCACCAAGGCAAGCCCTGAGGCCCCTTCAAATCCTCTCACCCGGATGGCGTTGTCTCCACCTGATTGTCAGTACGGAGGACCTGACACGCGACGAAACCCGGCTCATTGTCATCACTTTTATGGCGCACTACCTCGAACAAGACAAGCCCCAAGCACCGGACGAATCATCAAGCTGTCTTTGCTTTGTCCGGAGGCTGTTTTTCCATGTCCGTGGGCATGTCACTGGGTGGCTCTAGGCACGCAGGACAAGACCCACGCCCAGGGGGGGTCGCCGACCACTCCCCCCCTAAAGAGACATTTATGCATTTCCAGCTGTCCCACCAGGAAACATCAGCACTGACGAGGAGACATACTGATGGGTTTAGACAACCCTGTGGGCACCACAGCGCATGAAAGACAACACGTGTTGCCCTAAAAGAGATATGAAACCATAGGAACAGCCACTGATGTGACCCCTTAGGCACATCAAGGCCGCCGACACGTAGTAGCATTCGTCGCGGGTAGCATCCAACGCCGCCGAGAAGACAGGCCCCATGTCCAGAGCGGGTCCTCGCGCATGAAATGAATTCTCTTTAGGTGGTCATTGTCATTACATACGGGACACGACAACATATGAAAAACCCCACCTCGACGTCCTTCCTTTCAAGGCACGCCGCATGCACCAAGACGGGCCCTGAGGCCCCTTCAAATCGTCTCACTCGGATGCCATTGTCTGGACGCGACTGTCAGTCCGCAGGATCGCACATGCGACAAACCCCGTCTCATTGCCATCGTTTTTAGGGCGCACTACCTCGGGCAAGACAAGCCCCAAGCACGGGACGAATCATCAGGAATTCATGGCATTGCGTCGATGCCATTTTCCATGTCACTGGGCATGTCTGTGGGTGGCTCTCGGCACGCAGGACAAGACCCACGCCCAGGGGGGGTCGCCGACCACTCCCCCCCTAAAGAGACATTTATGCATTTCCAGCTATTCCACCAGGAAACATCAACACTGACGAGGAGACATACTGAGTGGTTTAGACCACCCAGAGGGAACCGCAGCGCATGAAAGGCAACACGTGTTGCCCTAAAAGGGCTATGAAACCATAGGAAGGGACACCGACGTGGCCCCTTAGGCACATGAAGGCCGCCGACACGTCATGGCATCCGTCCCGCGTATCGTCCAACACCGCCGAGGAGACAGGACCCATGTCCAGAGCGGGTCCTCACGCATGAAATGAATTCTCTTTAGGTGGTCATTGTCTTTACATACCGGACACAACAACATATGACAAACCCCACCTCAACGTCCTTCCTTTCAAGGCACGCCGCACGCACCAAGACGGGCCCCGAGGCCCCTTCAAATCGCCTCACTAGGATTCCATTGTCTGGACGCGATTGTCAGTCCGTAGGATCTCACAGGCGACAAACCCCACCCATCTCATTGTCATCGGTTTTATGGCGCACCACCTCGGGCAAGACAAGACCCTAGCACGGGAAGAATCATCAGGAATTCAGGGCATTGCGTCGATGCCATTTTCCATGTCACTGGGCATGTCATTGGGTGGCTCTAGGCACGCAGGACAAGACCCACGCCCAGGGGGGTCGCCGACCACTCCCCCCCTAAAGAGACATTTATGCATTTCCAGCTATCCCACCAGGAAACATCAACACTGACGAGGAGACATACTGATGGGTTTAGACCACCCTGAGGGCACCACAGCGCATGAAAGACAACACGTGTTGCCCTAAAAGAGCTATGAAACCATAGGAAGGGCCACCGACGTGACCCCTTATGCACATGAAGGCCACCGACAAGTCATGGCATCCATCCCGCGTATCGTCGATCACCGCCGAGAAGACACGCCCCATGTCCAGAGCGGGTCCTCACTCATGAAAAGAATTCTCTTTAGGTGGTAATTGTAATTACATACAGGACCCAACAACATATGAAAAACCCCACCTCGACGTCCTTCCTTTCAAGGCACGTCGCATCCACCAAGACATGCCCCGAGGCCACTTCAAATCGTCTCACTCGGATGGCTTTGTCTCCACGCGATTGTCAGTTCGTCGGACCTGACACGCGACGAACCCCGTCTCATTGTCATCGCTTTTATGGGGCACTACCGCGGGCAAGACAAGCCCCAAGCACAGGAGGAATCATCTAGAGGCCATTTTTCCATGTCTGTGGGCATGTCACTGGGTGGCTCTGGGCACGCAGGACAAGACCCACGCCCAGGGGGGGTCGCCGACCACTCCCCCCCTAAAGAGACATTTCTGCATTTCCAGCTCTCCCACCAGGAAACATCAGCACTGACGAGGAGACATACTGAGTGGTTTAGACCACCCAGAGGGAACCGCAGCGCATGAAAGACAACACGTGTTGCCCTAAAAGAGCTATGAAACCATAGGAACGGCAACCGACGTGACCCCTTAGGCACGTGAAGGCCGCCGACACGTCATGGCATCCTTCCCGCGTATCGTCGACCACCGCCGAGAAGACAGACCCCATGTCCAGAGCGGGTCCTCACGCATGAAATGAATTCTCTTTAGGTGGTCGGTGTCGTTACATACCGAACCCAACAACATATGACAAACCCCAGCTCGGCGTCCTTCCTTTCAAGGCACCCCGCATCCACCAAGACAAGCCTCGAGGCCCCTTCAAATCGTCTCACTCGGATGGCATTGTCTCCACGCGATTGTCGGTACGTAGGACCTCACACGCGACGAACCCCGGCTCATTGTCAAAGCTTTTAAGGCGCACTACCCCGGAGAAGACAAGCCCCAAGCACCGGACGAATCATCACGCATTGATGGCATTGTCTAGAGGCCATTTTTCCATGTCCGTGGGCATGTCACTGGGTGGCTCGAGGCACGCAGGACAAGACCCACGCCCAGGGGGGGTCGCCGACCACTACCCCCCTAAAGAGACATTTATGCATTTACAGCTATCCCACCAGGAAACATCAGCACTGACGAGGAGACATACTGAGTGGTTTAGACCACCCAGAGGGCACCCCAGCTCATGAAAGACAACGCGAGTTGCCCTAAAAGAGCTATGAAACCATAGGAACGGCCACCGACGTGACCCCTTAGGCACATGAAGGCCGCCGGCACGTCATGGCATCCGTCCCGCGTGTCGTCGACCACCGCCGAGAAGACAACCCCATGTCCAGAGCGGGTCCTCACGCATGAAACGAATTCTATTTAGGTGGTCATGGACGTTACATACCGGACCCAACAAGATATGGCAAACCCCAGCTCGGCGTCCTTCCTTTCAAGGCACCCCGCATCCACCAATGCAAGCCCCGATGCCCCTTCAAATCGTCTCACTCGGATGGAATTGTCTCCACGCGATTGTCAGTACGTAGGACCTGACACGCGACGAACCCCGACTCATTTTCAAAGCTTTGATGGCGCACTACCCCGGACAAGACAAGCCCCAAGCACCGGACGAATCATCAAGCATTCATGGGATTGTCTAGAGGCCATTTTTCCATGTCCGTGGGCATGTCATTGGGTGGCTCTGGGCACGCAGGACAAGACCCACGCCCAGGGGGGGTCGCCGACCACTCCCCCCCTAAAGAGACATTTATGCATTTCCAGCTATCCCACCAGGAAACATCATCAGTGACGAGGAGACATACTGAGGGGTTTAGACATCCCAGAGGTCAGTGCAGCGCATGAAAGACAACACGTGTTGCCCTAAAAGAGCTATGAAACCATAGGAACGACCACCGACGTGACCCCTTAGGCACTTGAAGGCCGCCGACACGTCATGGCATCCGTCCCGCGTATCGTCGATCACCGCCGAGAAGACATGCCCCATGTCCACAGCGGGTCCTCACGCATGAAATGAATTCTCATCAGGTGGTGATTGTCGTTACATATAGGACCCAACAACATTTCACCAACCACCACCTCCATGTCTTTCCTTTTAAGGCACACCGCATCCACCAAGACAAGCCCCGAGGCCCCTTCAAATCGCCTCACCCGGATGGCATTGTCTCCACGCGATTGTCAGTACGTAGGACCTGACACGTGACGAACCCCGGCTCATTGTCATCGCTTTCATGGCGCAATACCCCGGACAAGACAAGCCCCAAGCACCGGACGAATCACCAAGCATTCATGGCATTGTCTAGAGGCCATTTTTTCATGTCCGTGGGCATGTCATTGGGTGGATCTGGGCGCGCAGGACAAGACCCACGCCCAGGGGGGGGTCGCCGACCACTCCCCCCCCCCCTGAAGAGACATTTATGCATTTCCAGCTATCCCACCAGGAAACATCAACAGTGACGAGGAGACATACTGAGGGGTTTAGACGTCCCAGAGGGCAGCGCAGCGCATGAAAGACCACACGTGTGGCACTGAAAAACCTATGAAAACGTAGGAATGACCACCGACGTGACCCCTTAA
>CAUJRU010001462.1:0-20000 GCA_963277665.1 Viscum album | reverse complement strand
GGGAGAACTCCAAAGGGACAAGTGAGGGTCTTCTAGGTGGAGCTCACCCACCTGGGGATTCTTCGCTTGAGATATAACCGAGGAGAAAGTCACCCCTAGAACTGATTTAATGAGACCCGTCACAGTATCACCATCTTTCGATTAGTTTGTCCTTTACATGCGGGACCTGATCTTTGAGACAGGCATATGACTAGTGGAAGGATCAGCCATGTAGCATCACCAACAACATCTGCATTGTTTGGGGTATGACTGAGCTGACCACTCAGACCCCAACACAAGCCCAAACCGTCGTCCCGAACATTCAATTCTGTTCGATTAGTTTGTCCTTTGTACATGCACAACCTGATCTTTGAGACAAGCATATGACTAATGGAAGGATCAGCCAGGTAGCATCACCAACCACATCTGCAATGTTTGAGGTATGACTGAGCAGACCACTCAGACCCCAACACAAGCCCCAACCATCTTCCCAAATCGACAGGATTCCCCTTAATGAGTCATCACCTCCGCATGACGCTCGTGTATCTTGCAGAAACAGTAGATACACATTCTCAAGCCACCCTTATGAACATCATCACCCAAGGCATGACTGAGGAGGAAGGCACCCCAACTTGTCCAATAATGAACCATGGAAATCGTCACCCTGTTGGTGTGAGTTTCTTAGGACCCAAATAACTCGCACGTGGCCCCGACAATGCGTTGAGCAAAGCACTCCCACCAATCATTGCCCAAGGCAGCTTGCTATGGTTCGCATGAAATATCGCTGAATGAGAAATTTAGGAGCACGCTCTTGCATCCTGGTGATACCGACAGTTTCGCGCTTGAACCACTACCAAAATTCCACAACGCTCCAGAGAAGGTGAGGAAAAGGCGGTACAGCAAGGGACGACAAAGGAACCCAATCCCACCATGCCTCCCACATCCCAACATCTGCAAGAACTCAACCACACTCGGTGGCTTTTAAGCATAGCCCGACCCACAACGCTCCATGAAAGGTGAGGAAAAAGGTGGGTACGACAGGACGGGGAAACAACCCAATCCCGCCCATACCCCCCACATCCCACCAGTGAGGAAAAAGGTAGGAACGTCAGGGGATGAGGAGGGAAACCCCCATCCCGCCGTGCCTCCCACATCTCACATTCCGTAGGAACTCAACCGCCATGAGGCAGCTTTTAAGCAGACGAACCAGCAACGCTCAAGAGACGTCAAGGAAAAGGAGTCAGGGTAGGTACGGGGGTCCTATGTCCCGCCGCGCCGCCCACATCCCACCATCCACAGGATCCCACAAACCGTGAGGCGGTATTTAAGCACCCAGCCCGCAATGCTCCACAGACGGGGAGGAAAAGGCAGGCACGTCAGGGGACGGGGCAAAAACCCAATCCCGCCGCGCCTCCCACATCCCACCATCCGCAACAACTCAACCACCCTGAGGCGGCTTTTAAGCAAGCCAAGCCGCACTGCTCTAGAGAAGGCGAGGGAAGGGCAGGAGCGTCGAGGGACGACAAAGGAACACCAACCCACCATGCCTCCCACATCCCACCATCCAAGGAACTCCGCCACCGACAGGTGGCCTTTTAAGCAAGCCCGAACCGCAACGCTCCATGAAAGGTGAGGAAAAAGGCGGGCACGGCATGAGACTGGGCAAAAACCCATTCTTTCCAATGCCCCCCACATCCCACCGGTGAGGAAAAGGAATTACAGCGTCCCACCGCCATGCCTCCCACATCCCACCTTCCGAAGGAACTCAACCGCCATGAGGCAGATTTTAAGCAGACGAACCCACAACGCTCCAGGGACGTTGAGGAAAAGGAGTCATGACAGGAACGGAGGCCCTATGTCCCGCCGCACCCCCCACATCCCACCATTCAAAAGAACTCAACCACCGTTGCGAAACTTTTAACCAAGAACCAGGACACCAACCATGCTCATCTATCATCATCCCATCCAAGTTATATCTGTCTAGTATCGCATTGTCTTTTTAGCAAGCCCTTGGAAGACGGAACCGCAATTGTGCGAGAGAATTCAACCCAAGCATATAGACGGGGCCCCTACATCAGCACCAAAAAAATTCCACTACCAACAGGGAGAACTCCAAAGGGACAAGTGAGGGTCTTCTAGGTGGAGCTCACCCACCTGGGGATTCTTCGCTTGAGATATAACCGAGGAGAAAGTCACCCCTGGCACTGATTTAATGAGACCCGTCACAGTATCACCATCTTTCGATTAGTTTGTCCTTTACATGCGGGACCTGATCTTTGAGACAGGCATATGACTAGTGGAAGGATCAGCCATGTAGCATCACCAACAACATCTGCATTGTTTGGGGTATGACTGAGCTGACCACTCAGACCCCAACACAAGCCCAAACCGTCGTCCCGAACATTCAATTCTGTTCGATTAGTTTGTCCTTTGTACATGCACAACCTGATCTTTGAGACAAGCATATGACTAATGGAAGGATCAGCCAGGTAGCATCACCAACCACATCTGCAATGTTTGAGGTATGACTGAGCAGACCACTCAGACCCCAACACAAGCCCCAACCATCTTCCCAAATCGACAGGATTCCCCTTAATGAGTCATCACCTCCGCATGACGCTCGTGTATCTTGCAGAAACAGTAGATACACATTCTCAAGCCACCCTTATGAACATCATCACCCAAGGCATGACTGAGGAGGAAGGCACCCCAACTTGTCCAATAATGAACCATGGAAATCGTTACCCTGTTGGTGTGAGTCTCTTAGGACACAAATAACTCGCACGTGGCCCCGACAATGCGTTGAGAAAAGCACTCCCACCAATCATTGCCCAAGGCAGCTTGCTATGGTTCGCATGGAATATCGCTGAATG
This sequence comes from Viscum album, assembly GCA_963277665.1. Lineage (NCBI taxonomy): Eukaryota > Viridiplantae > Streptophyta > Magnoliopsida > Santalales > Viscaceae > Viscum > Viscum album. Next base: position 17,148 of record CAUJRU010001462.1, on the reverse strand, counting down.
AGAAATTTAGGAGCACGCTCTCGCATCCTGGTGATACCGACAGTTTCGCGCTTGAACCACTACCAAAATTCCACAACGCTCCAGAGAAGGTGAGGAAAAGGCGGTACAGCAAGGGACGACAAAGGAACCCAATCCCACCATGCCTCCCACATCCCAACATCTGCAAGAACTCAACCACACTCAGTGGATTTTAAGCAAAGCCCGACCCGCAACGCTCCATGAAAGGTGAGGAAAAAGGTGGGTACGACAGGACGGGGAAACAACCCAATCCCGCCCATACCCCCCACATCCCACCAGTGAGGGAAAAGGTAGGAACGTCAGGGGATGAGGAGGGAAACCCCCATCCCGCCGTGCCTCCCACATCTCACATTCCGTAGGAACTCAACCGCCATGAGGCAGCTTTTAAGCAGACGAACCAGCAACGCTCAAGAGACGTCGAGGAAAAGGAGTCATGGTAGGTACGGGGGTCCTATGTCCCGCCGCGCCGCCCACATCCCACCATCCACAGGATCCCACAAACCGTGAGGCGGTATTTAAGCACCCAGCCCGCAATGCTCCACAGACGGGGAGGAAAAGGCAGGCACGTCAGGGGACGGGGCAAAAACCCAATCCCGCCGCGCCCCCCACATCCCACCATCCGCAGCAACTCAACCACCCTGAGGCAGCTTTTAAGCAAGCAAAGCCGCACTGCTCTAGAGAAGGCGAGGGAAGGGCAGGAGCGTCGAGGGACGACAAAGGAACACCAACCCACCATGCCTCCCACATCCCACCATCCAAGGAACTCCGCCACCAACAGGTGGCCTTTTAAGCAAGCCCGAACCGCAACGCTCCATGAAAGGTGAGGAAAAAGGCGGGCACGGCATGAGACTGGGCAAAAACCCATTCTTTCCAATGCCCCCCACATCCCACCGGTGAGGAAAAGGAATTACAGCGTCCCACCGCCATGCTTCCCACATCCCACCTTCCGAAGGAACTCAACCGCCGTGAGGCAGATTTTAAGCAGACGAACCCACAACGCTCCAGGGACGTTGAGGAAAAGGAGTCATGACAGGAACAGAGGCCCTATGTCCCGCCGCACCCCCCACATCCCACCATTCAAAAGAACTCAACCACCGTTGCGAAACTTTTAACCAAGAACCAGGACACCAACCATGCTCATCTATCATCATCCCATCCAAGTTATATCTGTCTAGTATCGCATCGTCTTTTTAGCAAGCCCTTGGAACCCGAAACCAAAATTGTGCGAGAGAATTCAACCCAAGCATATAGACGGGGCCCGTACATCAGCACCAACAAAATTCCACTACCAACAGGGAGAACTCCAAAGGGACAAGTGAGGGTCTTCAAGGTGGAGCTCACCCACCTGGGGATTCTTCGCTTGAGGTATAACCGAGGAGAAAGTCAGCCCTGGCACTGATTTAATGAGACCCGTCACAGTATCACCATCTTTCGATTAGTTTGTCCTTTACATGCGGGACCTGATCTTTGAGACAGGCATATGACTAGTGGAAGGATCAACCATGTAGCATCACCAACCACATCTGCAATGTTTGAGGTATGACTGAGCAGACCACTCAGACCCCAACACAAGCCCAAACCGTCGTCCCGAGCATTCAATTCCATTCGATTAGTTTGTCCTTCGTACATGCACAGCCTGATCTTTGAGACAATAATATGACTAATGGAAAGATCAACCGGGTACCATCACCAACCACATCTGCAATGTTTGAGGTATGACTGAGCAGACCACTCAGACCCCAACACAAGCCCGAACCATCTCTTCCCAAATCGACATGTTTCCCCTTAATTAGTCATCACCTCTGCATGACGCTCGTGTATCTTGCAGAAACAGTAGATACACATTCTCAAGCCACCCTTATGAACATCATCACCCAAGGCATGACTGAGGAGGAAGGCACCCCAACTTGTCCAATAATGAACCATGGAAATCGTTACCCTGTTGGTGTGAGTTTCTTAGGACCCAAATAACTCGCACGTGGCCCCGACAATGCATTGAGCAAAGCACTCCCACCAATCATTGCCCAAGGCAGCTTGCTATGGTTCGCATGGAATATCACTGAATGAGAAATTTAGGAGCACGCTCTCGCATCCTGGTGATACCGACAGTTTCGCGCTTGAACCACTACCAAAATTCCACAACGCTCCAGAGAAGGTGAGGAAAAGGCGGTACAGCAAGGGACGACAAAGGAACCCAATCCCACCATGCCTCCCACATCCCAACATCTGCAAGAACTCAACCACAATCAGTGGATTTTAAGCAAAGCCCGACCCGCAACGCTCCATGAAAGGTGAGGAAAAAGGTGGGTACGACAGGACGGGGAAACAACCCAATCCCACCCATACCCCCCACATCCCACCAGTGAGGAAAAAGGTAGGAACGTCAGGGGATGAGGAGGGAAACCCCCATCCCGCCGTGCCTCCCACATCTCACATTCCGTAGGAACTCAACCGCCATGAGGCAGCTTTTAAGCAGACGAACCAGCAACGCTCAAGAGACGTCGAGGAAAAGGAGTCATGGTAGGTACGGGGGTCCTATGTCCCGCCGCGCCGCCCACATCCCACCATCCACAGGATCCCACAAACCGTGAGGCGGTATTTAAGCACCCAGCCCGCAATGCTCCACAGACGGGGAGGAAAAGGCAGGCACGTCAGGGGACGGGGCAAAAACCCAATCCCGCCGCGCCCCCCACATCCCACCATCCGCAGCAACTCAACCGCCCTGAGGCAGCTTTTAAGCAAGCAGAGCCGCACTGCTCTAGAGAAGGCGAGGGAAGGGCAGGAGCGTCGAGGGACGACAAAGGAACACCAACCCACCATGCCTCCCACATCCCACCATCCAAGGAACTCCGCCACCAACAGGTGGCCTTTTAAGCAAGCCCGAACCGCAACGCTCCATGAAAGGTGAGGAAAAAGGCGGGCACGGCATGAGACTGGGCAAAAACCCATTCTTTCCAATGCCCCCCACATCCCACCGGTGAGGAAAAGGAATTACAGCGTCCCACCGCCATGCCTCCCACATCCCACCTTCCGAAGGAACTCAACCGCCATGAGGCAGATTTTAAGCAGACGAACCCACAACGCTCCAGGGACGTTGAGGAAAAGGAGTCATGACAGGAACGGAGGCCCTATGTCCCGCCGCACCCCCCACATCCCACCATTCAAAAGAACTCAACCACCGTTGCGAAACTTTTAACCAAGAACCAGGACACCAACCATGCTCATCTATCATCATCCCATCCAAGTTATATCTGTCTAGTATCGCATCGTCTTTTTAGCAAGCCCTTGGAACCCGAAACCAAAATTGTGCGAGAGAATTCAACCCAAGCATATAGACGGGGCCCTTACATCAGCACCAACAAAATTCCACTACCAACAGGGAGAACTCCAAAGGGACAAGTGAGGTTCTTCTAGGTGGAGCTCACCCACCTGGGGATTCTTCGCTTGATGTATAACCGAGGAGAAAGTCAGCCGTGTCACTGATTTAATGAGACCCTTCACAGTATCACCATCTTTCGATTAGTTTGTCCTTGTACATGCAGGACCTGATCTTTGAGACACGCATATGACTAGTGGAAGGATCACCCATGTAGCGTCACTAACCACATCTGCAATGTTTGAGGTATGACTGAGCAGACCACTCAGACCCCAACACAAGCCTAAACCGTCGTCCCGAGCATTCAATTCCATTCGATTAGTTTGTCCTTTGTACATGCACAACCTGATCTTTGATACAAGCATATGACTAATGGAAGGATCAGCCAGGTAGCGTCACCAACCACATCTGCAATGTTTGAGGTATGACTGAGCAAACCACTCAGACCCCAACACAAGCCCAAACCATCTTCCCAAATCGACATGTTTCCCCTTAATTAGTCATCACCTCTGTATGACGCTCGTGTATCTTGCAAAAACAATAGATACACATTCTTCGCTTGATGTATAACCGAGGAGAACGTCAAACTTGTCACTGATTTAATGAGACCCTTCACAGTATCACCATCTTTCGGTTAGTTTGTCCCTGTACATGCACAGACTGATCTTTGAGACAAGCATATGACTAGTGTTCTCATCGGATATCCAACCAAGCCAAACCGTGTTCCATCATTCACATGGAAACATGTACAAGGACCAAATGAAAGCGAGGAGAAATTAAACCCCCACTTACGGATGAGGGTGCCAACGAGACCAACGTTCCCTTCCCAAAAAAGGGAGACCGCAGTATCTTGACAACCATCCACCACTCCCACACAATCGCGTAAGCACAACCATCAACCCACACAACTGACCGTCACGCCTCGAGGGAAGCAACCCGAGAGGCATCACAATGCAGCACATGAAGGCAGGGAAAGCCCGCTATGCATGACACAAGGGAAGGATTGATATACCCAACCCCCTAGCGCCAACGAGACCAACGTTCCATTCCCAAAAAAGGGAGACCGCAGTATCTTGACAACCATCCACCACTTCCACACAATCGCATAAGGGCAACCATCAACCCACACAACTGATCATGCACAACCTGATCTTTGAGACAAGCATATGACTAGTAGAAGGATCAGCCATGTAGCATCACCAACAACATCTGCATTGTTTGAGGTATGACTGAGCTCACCACTCAGACCCCAACACAAGCCCAAACCATCATCCCGAACATTCAATTCCGTTCCATTAGTTTGTCCTTTGTACATGCACAACCTGATCTTTGGGACAAGCATATGACTAATGGAAGGATCAGCCAGGTTGCATCACCAACCACATCTGCAATGTTTGAGGTATGACTGAGCAGACCACTCAGACCCCAACACAAGCCCAAACCGTCTTTCCAAATCGACAGGAACCCAATTAATGAGTCATCACCTCTGCATGATGCTCAATACCGCAATTGTGCGAGAGAATTCAACCCAAGCATATAAACAGGGCCCGTATATCATAACTGACAAAATTCCACTACCAACAGGGAGAACTCCGAAGGGACAAGTGAGGGTCTTCTAGGTGGAGCTCACCCACCTGGGGATTCTTCTCTTGATGTATAACTGAGGAGAAAGTCAGCCCTGGCACTAATTTAATGAGACCCATCACAGTATCACCATCTTTCGATTAGTTTGTCTTTGTACATGCGGGACCTGATCTTTGAGTCAAGCATATGACTAGTTGAAGGATCAGCCATGTAGCATCACCAACAACATCTGCATTGTTTGAGGTATGACTGAGCTAACCACTCAGACCCCAACACAAGCCCAAACCGTCGTCCCGAACATTCAATTCCATTCGATTAGTTTTTCCTTTGTACATGCACCACCTGATCTTTGGGACAAGCATATGACTAATGGAAGGATCAGCCAGGTAGCATCACCAACCACATCTGCAATGTTTGAGGTATGACTGAGCAAACCACTCAGACCCCAACACAAGCCCAAACCATCTTCCCAAATCGACAGGATTCCCCTTAATGAGTCATCACCTCTGCGTGACGACGCTCGTGTATCTTGTCGAAACAATAGATACACATTCTTCGCTTGATGTATAACCGAGGAGAACGTCAAACTTGTCACTGATTTAATGAGACCCTTCACAATATCACCATCTTTCGGTTAGTTTGTCCCTGTACATGCACAGACTGATCTTTGAGACAAGCATTTGACTAGTGTTCTCAACGGATATCCAACCAAGCCAAACCGTGTTCCATCATTCACATGGAAACATGCACAAGGACCAAATGAAAGCGAGGAGAAATTAATCCCCCACTTACGGATGAGGGTGCCAACGAGACCAACGTTCCCTTCCCAAAAAAGGGAGACCGCAGTATCTTGACAACCATCCACCACTCCCACACAATCGCGTAAGCACAACCATCAACCCACACAACTGACCGTGACGCCTCAAGGGAAGCAACCCGAGAGGCATCACAATGCAGCACATGAAGGCAGGGAAAGCCCGCTATGCATGACACAAGGGAAGGATTTATATACCCAACCCCCTAGAGCCAAGGAGACCAACGTTCCCTTCCCAAAAAAGGGAGACCGCAGTATCTTGACAACCATCCACCACTCCCACACAATCGCGTAAGCACAACCATCAACCCACACAACTGACTGTGACACCTCGAGGGAAGCAACCCGAGAGACATCACAATGCAGCACATGAAGGCAGGGAAAGCCCGCTATGCATGACACAAGGGAAGGATTTATATACCCAACCCCCTAGAGCCAAGGAGACCAACGTTCCCTTCCCAAAAAAGGGAGACCGCAGTATCTTGACAACCATCCACCACTCCCACACAATCGCGTAAGCACAACCATCAACCCACACAACTGACCGTGACGCCTCAAGGGAAGCAACCCCAGAGGCATCACAATGCAGCACATGAAGGCAGGGAAAGCCCGCTATGCATGACACAAGGGAAGGATTTATATACCCAACCCCCTAGAGCCAAGGAGACCAACGTTCCCTTCCCAAAAAAGGGAGACCGCAGTATCTTGACAACCATCCACCACTCCCACACAATCGCGTAAGCACAACCATCAACCCACACAACTGACTGTGACGCCTCGAGGGAAGCAACCCGAGAGACATCACAATGCAGCACATGAAGGCAGGGAAAGCCCGCTATGCATGACACAAGGGAAGGATTTATATACCCAACCCCCTAGAGCCAACGAGACCAACGTTCCCTTCCCAAAAAAGGGAGACCGCAGTATCTTGACAACCATCCACCACTCCCACACAATCGCGTAAGCACAACCATCAACCCACACAACTGACCGTGACGCCTCGAGGGAAGCAACCCGAGAGGCATCACAATGCAGCACATGAAGGCAGGGAAAGCCCGCTATGCATGACACAAGGGAAGGATTGATATACCCAACCCCCTAGAGCCAACGAGACCAACGTTCCCTTCCCAAAAAAGGGAGACCGCAGTATCTTGACAACCATCCACCACTCCCACACAATCGCGTAAGCACAACCATCAACCCACACAACTGACCGTGACGCCTCGAGGGAAGCAACCCGAGAGGCATCACAATGCAGCACATGAAGGCAGGGAAAGCCCGCTATGCATGACACAAGGGAAGGATTGATATACCCAACCCCCTAGAGCCAACGAGACCAACGTTCCCTTCCCAAAAAAGGGAGACCGCAGTATCTTGACCACCATCCACCACTCCCACACAATCGCATAAGCGCAACCATCAACCCACACAACTGATCATGCAGGACCTGACCTTTGAGACAAGCATATGACTAGTGGAAGGATCAGCCATGTAGCATCACCAACAACATCTGCATTGTTTGAGGTATGACTGAGCTCACCACTCAGACCCCAACACAAGCCCAAACCGTCGTCTCGAACATTCAATTCCGTTCGATTAGTTTGTCCTTTGTACATAAAGAACCTGATTTTTGAGACAAGCATATGACTAATGGAAGGATCAGACAGGTTGCACCACCAACAACATCTGCAATGTTTGAGGTATGACTGAGCAGACCACTCAGACCCCAACACAATCCCAAACCGTCTTCCCAAATCGACAGGAACCCAATTAATGAGTCTTCACCTCTGCATGATGCTCAAAACCGCAATTGTGCGAGAGAATTCAACCCAAGCATATAAACAGGGCCCGTATATCAGCACTAACAAAATTCCACTACCAACAGGGAGAACTCCGATGGGACAAGTGAGGATCTTCTAGGTGGAGCTCACCCACCTGGGGATTCTTCGCTTGATGTATAACCGAGGAGAAAGTCAGCCGTGTCACTGATTTAATGAGACCCTTCACAGTATCACCATCTTTCGATTAGTTTGTCCCTGTACATGCACTAACTGATCTTTGAGACAAGCATATGACTAGTGGAAGGATCAACCATGTAGCATTACCAACAACATCTGCATTGTTTGTGGTATAACTGAGCAGACCACTCAGACCCCAACACAAGCCCAAACCATCATCCCGAACATTCAATTCCGTTCGATTAGTTTATCCTTTGTAAATGCACAACCTGATCTTTGAGACAAGCATATGACTAATGGTAGGATCAGCCAGGTAGCATCACCAACCACATCTGCAATGTTTGAGGTATGACTGAGCAGACCACTCACACCCCAACACAAGCCCAAATCATCTTCCCAAATCGACAGGATTCCCCTTAATGAGTCATCATCTCTGCATGACGCTCGTGTATCTTGCAGAAACAATAGATACACATTCTTCGCTTGATGTAAAACCGAGGAGAACGTCAGACTTGTCCCTGATTTACTGAGACCCTTCACAGTATCACCATCTTCGATTAGTTTGTCCCTGTACATGCACAGACTGATCTTTGAGACAAGCATATGACTAGTGTTCTCAACGGATATCCAACCAAGCCAAACCGTGTTCCATCATTCACATGGAAACATGCACAAGGACCAAATGAAAGCGAGGAGAAATTAAACCCCCACTTACGGATGAGGGTGCCAACGAGACCAACGTTCCCTTCCCAAAAAAGGGAGACCGCAGTATCTTGACAACCATCCACCACTCCCACACAATCGCGTAAGCACAACCATCAACCCACACAGCTGATCGTGACGCCTCGAGGGATGCAACCCGAGAGGCATCACAATGCAGCACATGAAGGCAGGGAAAGCCCGCTATGCATGACACAAGGGAAGGATTGATATACCCAACCCCCTAGAGCCAACGAGACCAACGTTCCCTTCCCAAAAAAGGGAGACCGCGGTATCTTGACAACCATCCACCACTCCCACACAATCGCATAAGCGCAACCATCAACCCACACAACTGATCATGCAGGACCTGATCTTTGAGACAAGCATATGACTAGTGGAAGGATCAGACATGTAGAATCACCAACAACATCTGCATTGTTTGAGGTATGACTGAGCTCACCACTCAGACCCCAACACAAGCCCAAACCGTCGTCCCGAACATTCAATTCCGTTCGATTAGTTTGTCCATTGTACATGCACAACCTGATCTTTGAGACAAGCATATGACTAATGGAAGGATCAACAAGGTTGCATCACCAACCAAATCTGCAATGTTTGAGGTATGACCCCACCTCAACGTCCTTCCCTTCAAGGCACGCCGCATGCACCAAGACGGGCCTCGAGGCCCCTTCAAATCGTCTCACTCGGATGCCATTGTCTGGAAACGACTATCAGCCCGCAAGATCACACATGCGACAAACCCCATCTCGTTGTCATCGTTTTTAGGGCGCACTACCTCGGGAAAGACAAGCCCCAAGCACGGGACGAATCATCGAGAATTCATGGCATTGCGTCCATGCCATTTTCCATGTCACTGGGCATGTCATCGGGTGGCTCTAGGCACGCAGGACAAGACCCACGCCCAGGGGGGGTCGCCGACCACTCCCCCCCCTAAAGAGACATTTATGCATTTCCAGCTATTCCACCAGGAAACATCAACAGTGACGAGGAGACATACTGATGGGTTTAGACCACCCTAAGGGCACCGCAGTGCATGAAAGACAACACGGGTTGCCCTAAAAGAGCTATGAAACCATAGGAAGGGCCACCGACGTGACCCCTTAGGCACATGAAGGCCGCCGACACGTCATGGCATCCGTCCCGCGTCTCGTCCATCACCGCAGAGAAGACACGCCCCATGTCCAGAGCGGGTCCTCACGCATGAAAGGAATTATCTTGAGGCGGTCATTGTCATTACATACCGTACCCAACAACATATGACAAACCCCACCACGTCGTCCTTCCTTGCAAGGCACACCGCATCCTCCAAGGCAAGCCCCGATGCCCCTTCAAATCGTCCCACTCGGGTGGCGTTGTCTCCACGTGATTGTCAGTACGTCGGACCTGACACGCGACGCACCCCGGCTCATTGTCATCACTTTTATGGCGCATTACCTCAGACAAGACAAGCCCCAAGCACCGTATGAATCCTCAAGCTTTCATGGATTTGTCTGGAGGCCATTTTTCCATGTCCGTGGGCATGTCACTAGGTGGCTCTGGGCACGCAGGACAAGACCCACGCCCAGGGGGGGTCGCCGACCACTCCCCCCCTAAAGAGACATTTATGCATTTTCAGCTGTCCCACCAGGAAACATCAGCACTGACGAGGAGACATACTAACGGGTTTAGACAACCCTGTGGGCACCACAGCGCATGAAAGACAACACGTGTTGCCCTAAAAGATATATGAAACCATAGGAACAGCCACCGATGTGACCCCTTAGGCACATGAAGGCCGCCGACACGTAGTAGCATTCATCCCGGGTAGCGTCCAACACCGCCGAGAAGACAGGCCCCATGTCCAGAGAGGGTCCTCACGCATGAAATGAATTCTCTTTAGGTGGTCATTGTCATTACATACGGGACACGACAACAGATGACAAACCCCACCGCAACGTCCTTCCTTTCAAGGCACGCCACACGCACCAAGACGGGCCTCGAGGCCCCTTCAAATCGTCTCACTCGGATGCCATTGTCTGGACACGACTGTCAGTCCGCAGGATCACACATGCGACAAACCCCATCTCATTGTCATCGTTTTTAGGGCGCACTACCTCGGGCAAGACAAGCCCCAAGCACGGGACGAATCATCAGAAATTCATGGCACTGCGTCGATGCCATTTTCCATGTCACTCGGCATGTCAGTGGGTGGCTCTAGGCACGCAGGACAAGACCCACGCCCAGGGGGGGTCGCCGACCACTCCCCCCCTAAAGAGACATTTATGCATTTCCAGCTATACCACCAGGAAACATCAACAGTGACGAGGAGACATACTGATGGGTTTAGACCACCCTAAGGGCACCGCAGTGCATGAAAGACAACACGGGTTGCCCTAAAAGAGCTATGAAACCATAGGAAGGGCCACCGACGTGACCCCTTAGGCACATGAAGGCCGCCGACACGTCATGGCATCCGTCCCGCGTCTCGTCCATCACCGCAGAGAAGACGCGCCCCATGTCCAGAGCGAGTCCTCACGCCTCAAAGGAATTATCTTTAGGTGGTCATTGTCAATACATACCGTACCCAACAACATATGACAAACCCCACCACATCGTCCTTCCTTGCAAGGCACACCGCATCCACCAAGGCAAGCCCCGAGGCCCCTTCAAATCGTCTCACTCGGATGCCGTTGTCTCCACGTGATCGTCAGTACGTCGGACCTCACACACGCGACAAACCCCATCTCATTGTCATCGTTTTTATGGCGCACTACCTCGGGCAAGACAAGCCCGAAGCACGGGACAAATCATCAGGAATTCTTGGCATTGCGTCGATGCCATTTTCCACGTCACTCGGCGTGGGTCTGACACGCGACGCACCCCAGCTCATTGTCATCACTTTTATGGCGCATTACCTCAGACAAGACAAGCCCCAAGCACCGTACGAATCATCAGGCTTTCATGGATTCGTCTGGAGGCCGTTTTTCCATGTCCGTGGGCATGTCACTGGGTGGCTCTGGGCACACAGGACAAGACCCACGCCCAGGGGGGGTCGCCGACCACTCCCCCCCTAAAGAGACATTTATGCATTTCCAGCTGTCCCACCAGGAAACATCAGCACTGACGAGGAGACATACTGATGGGTTCAGACAACCCTGTGGGCACCACAGCGCATGAAAGACAACACGTGTTGCCCTAAAAGAGATATGAAACCATAGGAATAGCCACCAATGTGACCCCTTAGGCACATCAAGGCCGCCATCACGTACTAGCATCCATCCCGGGTAGCGTCCAACACCGCCGAGAAGACAGGCCCCATGTCCAGAGAGGGTCCTCACGCATGAAATGAATTCTCTTTAGGTGGTCATTATCATTACATACGGGACACGAAAACACATGAATAACCACACCTCAACGTCCTTCCTTTCAAGGCACACCGCATGCACCAAGACGGGCCTCGAGGCCCCTTCAAATCGTCTCACTCGGATGCCTTTGTCTGGAAACGACTGTCAGCCCGCAAGATCACACATGCGACAAAACCCATCTCATTGTCATCGTTTTTAGGGCGCACTACCTCAGGAAAGACAAGCCCCAAGCACGGGACGAATCATCAAGAATTCATGGCATTGCGTCGATGCCATTTTCCATGTCACTGGGCATGTCATCGGGTGGCTCTAGGCACGCAGGACAAGACCCACGCCCAGGGGGGGTCGCCGACCACTCCCCCCCTAAAGAGACATTTATGCATTTCCAGCTATTCCACCAGGAAACATCAAAAGTGACGAGGAGACATACTGAGGGGTTTAGACCACCCTAAGGGCACCGCAGTGCATGAAAGACAACACGGGTTGCCCTAAAAGAGCTATGAAACCATAGGAAGGGCCACCGACGTGACCCCTTAGGCACATGAAGGCCGCCGACACGTCATGACATCCGTCCCGCGTCTCGTCCATCACCGCAGAGAAGACACGCCCCATGTCCAGAGCGGGTCCTCACGCATGAAATGAATTATCTTTAGGCGGTCATTGTCATTACATACCGTACCCAACAACATATGACAAACCCCACCACGTCGTCCTTCCTTGCAAGGCACACCGCATCCTCCAAGGCAAGCCCCGATGCCCCTTCAAATCGTCCCACTCGGGTGGCGTTGTCTCCACGTGATTGTCAGTACCTCGGACCTCACACGCGACGCACCCCGGCTCATTGTCATCACTTTTATGGCGCATTACCTCAGACAAGACAAGCCCCAAGCACCGTATGAATCCTCAAGCTTTCATGGATTTGTCTGGAGGCCATTTTTCCATGTCCGTGGGCATGTCACTAGGTGGCTCTGGGCACGCAGGACAAGACCCACGCCCAGGGGGGGTCGCCGACCACTCCCCCCCTAAAGAGACATTTATGCCTTTCCAGCTGTCCCACCAGGAAACATCAGCACTGACGAGGAGACATACTGGAGGGTTTAGACAACCCTGTGGGCACCACAGCGCATGAAAGTCAACACGTGTTGCCCTAAAAGATATATGAAACCGTAGGAACAGCCACCGATGTGACCCCTTAGGCACATGAAGGCCGCCGACACGTAGTAGCATTCATCCCGGGTAGCGTCCAACACCGCCGAGAAGACAGGCCCCATGTCCAGAGAGGGTCCTCACGCATGAAATGAATTCTCTTTAGGTGGTCATTGTCATTACATACGGGACACGACAACAGATGACAAACCCCACCGCAACGTCCTTCCTTTCAAGGCACGCCACACGCACCAAGACGGGCCTCGAGGCCCCTTCAAATCGTCTCACTCGGATGCCATTGTCTGGACACGACTGTCAGTCCGCAGGATCACACATGCGACAAACCCCATCTCATTGTCATCGTTTTTAGGGCGCACTACCTCGGGCAAGACAAGCCCCAAGCACGAGACGAATCATCAGGAATTCATGGCACTGCGTCGATGCCATTTTCCATGTCACTCGGCATGTCATTGGGTGGCTCTAGGCACGCAGGACAAGACCCACGCCCAGGGGGGGTCGCCGACCACTCCCCCCCTAAAGAGACATTTATGCATTTCCAGCTATACCACCAGGAAACATCAACAGTGACGAGGAGACATACTGATGGGTTTAGACCACCCTAAGGGCACTGCAGTGCATGAAAGACAACACGGGTTGCCCTAAAAGAGCTATGAAACCATAGGAAGGGCCACCGACGTGACCCCTTAGGCACATGAAGGCCGCCGACACGTCATGGCATCCGCCCCGCGTCTCGTCCATCACCGCAGAGAAGACACGCCCCATGTCCAGAGCTGGTCCTCACGCCTCAAAGGAATTATCTTTAGGCGGTCATTGTCAATACATACCGTACCCAACAACATATGACAAACCCCACCACGTCGTCCTTCCTTGCAAGGCACACCGCATCCACCAAGGCAAGACCCGAGGTCCCTTCAAATCGTCCCACTCGGATGGCGTTGTCTCCACGTGATTGTCAGTACGTCGGACCTGACACGCGACGCACCCCGGCTCATTGTCATCACTTTTATGACGCATTACCTCAGACAAGACAAGCCCCAAGCACCGTACGAATAATCAAGCTTTCATGGATTTGTCTGGAGGTCGTTTTTCCATGTTCGTGGGCATGTCACTGGGTGGCTCTGGGCACGCAGGACAAGACCCACGCCCAGGGGGGGTCGCCGACCACTCCCCCCCTAAAGAGACATTTATGCATTTCCAGCTGTCCCACCAGGAAACATCAGCACTGACGAGGACACATACTGATGGGTTCAGACAACCCAATGGGCACCACAACGCATGAAAGACAGCACGTGTTGCCCTTAAAGAGCTACGAATCCATACGAACAGCCACCAAAGTGACCCCTTAGGCACACGAAGGCCGCCGACACGTCATGGCATCCGTCCCGGGTATCATCCAACACCGCCGAGAAGACAGGACCCATGTCCAGAGCGGGTCCCCGCGCATGAAATGAATTATCTTTAGGCGGTCATTGTCTTTACATTCCGAACACAACAACATGTGACAAACCCCACCTCGACGTCCTTCCTTTCAAGAAACGCCGCATGCACCAAGACGGGCCCCGAGACCCCTTCAAATCGTCTCACTCGGATGCCATTGTCTGAACGCGACTGTCAGTCCGCAGGATCTCGAAGGCGACAAACACCATCCCATTGTCATCGTTTTTATGGCGCACTACCTCGGGCAAGACAAGCCCCAAGCACGGGACGAATCATCAGGCATTCATGGCATTACGTCGATGTCATTTTGCATGTCAATGGGCATCACATTGGGTGGCTCTAGGCACGCAAGACAAGACCCACGCCCGGGGGGGTCGCCGACCACTCCCCCCCTAAAGAGACATTTATGCATTTCCAGCTATTCCACCAGGAAACATCAACACCGACGAGGAGACATACTGATGGGTTTAGACCACCCTGAGGGCAGGGCAGCGCATGAAAGGCAACACGTGTTGCCCTAAAAGAGCTATGAAACCATAGGAAGGGCCACCGACGTGACCCCTTAGGCACATGAAGGCCGCCGACACGTCATGGCATCCGTCCCACGTATCGTCCATCACCACAGCGAAGACACGCCCCATGTCCAGAGCGGGTCCCCACGCATGAAAGGAATTCTCTTTAGGCGGTCATTGTCATTACATACCGGACCCAACAACATATGACAAACCCCACCTCATTGTCCTTCCATTCAAGGCACACCGCATCCACCAAGGCAAGCCCTGAGGCCCCTTCAAATCCTCTCACCCGGATGGCGTTGTCTCCACCTGATTGTCAGTACGGAGGACCTGACACGCGACGAAACCCGGCTCATTGTCATCACTTTTATGGCGCACTACCTCGAACAAGACAAGCCCCAAGCACCGGACGAATCATCAAGCTGTCTTTGCTTTGTCCGGAGGCTGTTTTTCCATGTCCGTGGGCATGTCACTGGGTGGCTCTGGGCACGCAGGACAAGACCCACGCCCAGGGGGGGTCGCCGACCACTCCCCCCCTAAAGAGACATTTATGCATTTCCAGCTGTCCCACCAGGAAACATCAGCACTGACGAGGAGACATACTGATGGGTTTAGACAACCCTGTGGGCACCACAGCGCATGAAAGACAACACGTGTTGCCCTAAAAGAGATATGAAACCATAGGAACAGCCACTGATGTGACCCCTTAGGCACATCAAGGCCGCCGACACGTAGTAGCATTCGTCGCGGGTAGCATCCAACGCCGCCGAGAAGACAGGCCCCATGTCCAGAGCGGGTCCTCGCGCATGAAATGAATTCTCTTTAGGTGGTCATTGTCATTACATACGGGACACGACAACATATGAAAAACCCCACCTCGACGTCCTTCCTTTCAAGGCACGCCGCATGCACCAAGACGGGCCCTGAGGCCCCTTCAAATCGTCTCACTCGGATGCCATTGTCTGGACGCGACTGTCAGTCCGCAGGATCGCACATGCGACAAACCCCGTCTCATTGCCATCGTTTTTAGGGCGCACTACCTCGGGCAAGACAAGCCCCAAGCACGGGACGAATCATCAGGAATTCATGGCATTGCGTCGATGCCATTTTCCATGTCACTGGGCATGTCTGTGGGTGGCTCTCGGCACGCAGGACAAGACCCACGCCCAGGGGGGGTCGCCGACCACTCCCCCCCTAAAGAGACATTTATGCATTTCCAGCTATTCCACCAGGAAACATCAACACTGACGAGGAGACATACTGAGTGGTTTAGACCACCCAGAGGGAACCGCAGCGCATGAAAGGCAACACGTGTTGCCCTAAAAGGGCTATGAAACCATAGGAAGGGACACCGACGTGGCCCCTTAGGCACATGAAGGCCGCCGACACGTCATGGCATCCGTCCCGCGTATCGTCCAACACCGCCGAGGAGACAGGACCCATGTCCAGAGCGGGTCCTCACGCATGAAATGAATTCTCTTTAGGTGGTCATTGTCTTTACATACCGGACACAACAACATATGACAAACCCCACCTCAACGTCCTTCCTTTCAAGGCACGCCGCACGCACCAAGACGGGCCCCGAGGCCCCTTCAAATCGCCTCACTAGGATTCCATTGTCTGGACGCGATTGTCAGTCCGTAGGATCTCACAGGCGACAAACCCCACCCATCTCATTGTCATCGGTTTTATGGCGCACCACCTCGGGCAAGACAAGACCCTAGCACGGGAAGAATCATCAGGAATTCAGGGCATTGCGTCGATGCCATTTTCCATGTCACTGGGCATGTCATTGGGTGGCTCTAGGCACGCAGGACAAGACCCACGCCCAGGGGGGTCGCCGACCACTCCCCCCCTAAAGAGACATTTATGCATTTCCAGCTATCCCACCAGGAAACATCAACACTGACGAGGAGACATACTGATGGGTTTAGACCACCCTGAGGGCACCACAGCGCATGAAAGACAACACGTGTTGCCCTAAAAGAGCTATGAAACCATAGGAAGGGCCACCGACGTGACCCCTTATGCACATGAAGGCCACCGACAAGTCATGGCATCCATCCCGCGTATCGTCGATCACCGCCGAGAAGACACGCCCCATGTCCAGAGCGGGTCCTCACTCATGAAAAGAATTCTCTTTAGGTGGTAATTGTAATTACATACAGGACCCAACAACATATGAAAAACCCCACCTCGACGTCCTTCCTTT
>CAUJRU010001461.1:0-150266 GCA_963277665.1 Viscum album | reverse complement strand
AATTTTTGAAATAATAACATCAAAATTAGATTAGGGTGAATTTATGAGAATTTTCTAAGATATTTTGTTTTCTGGTGAATAGTAAAAATACAGGTTGTGTTTGTCAATATGTTTAATGACATCATAATGATGTAATATGTAATATAAAAGATATTAAACTCTTGTGTATTAAAATAACATAATAGGTGTCCCAAGTGGATAATATCATGGGAAAATTCCATGGGAAAGACCATGGTTTTGAATTTACCACTACTTAGGTGTATAAAGAAATTATTAAAAAATTCCTCATATTTTACTATAAATATCCAACCATTTCTCCATTTATCCATTCAATTTCTCTCCCTATTCATAATATAATAATATATGATATTTTTACCTCTCAAGGATTCCTCCCAAGGTTTCCTCTAGCCCCCAAGTTCCCAATCTTTAAGTTTTAGGCGTTACTTTTCAAGGTAAGGGAAATCTCAACTTCTCATTTCCTTTGAAGTTTCCTTTTTTTTATGTGGTATATCTATCAAATTTACATACTATGTTTTTATGTAAATTTTATTATATCCTTTTAATTTATTAATATTCCTTTATTAATTATAGACCCTTGTGTCTTCTCTTTTTAGTTTTTTCTAAAACCATGTTTCATACCCGTTATGCTGCCTTATTTTCTTCTCAAAATTTCTCTCTTTTTCTCAAAAAATTATATTATATTATTTTGTGAATATCAAAACCTATTTATTTTTATAGGAGTATTCAACTATATTTAAATCATTATCTATTTTATTCTATTATTAACATATATGAAACCCACCTTCCTTTTTCATGGGTTAATAATGATATAAAGCTATTGTTTTTGAATAATTTTTTTTAAAAAACACTATGAATTTCATATGAAAACAATTTCTTTTATTATTAATATGTTGTTTATGAAATTTTTTATTATGATATATGTGCCTAAAATTAATTAATACATATGAAGTGTGTACCTTGATATCACTCCAATGCATTGGGTAAAGAATTTAGTCTCCAGAGATGAAATGTTTTATGATACCTTGGTGAATAACCTTGGTAATTTTTATGAAACCTCAATGATAAAACTTAGTGATATTCTTATTAATGACTTAATTAAGTTTTGTAGACACATTTCCATTTTAAGATTCATTTTATTTTTACTATGACATGTCTCTATTTTCCTTTTCTCATACCTTTATTATATTCTTCATGTTCTTATCAATAATTCGCATGATCACTTATAAACTGTTTCCTTTGCTTTCCCTTATTGGGCCTTATGATTGCACTTTGATTTATGTACCCAAGTTATGATATGTAGTAAAATTACTTAATATTAACCAATTAAGAATCCTTTCAAGTTTTTTAGAATAATGTTTTAAGTTTTCATGTATTATGTACCTTATTTCTAAGAAACTAAACTTTAAAAGATCCTTTTTTTGTACAATGTAATGAAAAGTTAATGTAATAAAAGGAGGGATTCCATAGTTGGAATCAGAGGATAGTTTAGTTATTTTTTGAAATTAGGATTTTAAAACATTAATAATAACACTATAGAAATGTTTAAATGTAGTAATAACATTCTGGTATTTTGGTGAAGGATTAAGTAAGTGGTTTTTGAGAAAAGAAATCTATATATGGATATGAACAAGTGGATGTAGATCTGGAACAAATATACCCAGAGGTAAAAACTTTGATAAGGTACATCGATCCTGACTCAGAATAACATAGTTCATGACAATGAGCCTTACTTCACTCCTGGTTTGACACTCTCGGAGGATATATTTAGTTAATCACAAGATTTTTATGAACAGTTATGAAGGATTTATAGAAAATGTAATTGTTGTTAAAGAATAACATGTTTAATCATGATGTTTTAAGACATGAAATTACTTTATAATTATAATATTATTAAATTAAACATGTATCTCACTAAGGTTTTCTTCTTTAAGAAAATATTGGGAAATAGAAGAAATTGCGTAAATGCTGAGCACAATGGACTAGGCGTTGGTGAACTTCTGATGGAAGCCATAATGGAAAACTTCTTGAGAATGATGAATCAAATGGCTCGAGTTATGAGAAATAACATGAATCAAGCTGAGAGTCTGGATTCACCTTGAAGGGAACACCTTTCTATTGAGTTTTTTCTACATCAAAGACCACATTCTTTTAGTGGATCTACCAAACCATTGATTGATGAATAGTGGATAAGATCTATAGAAAAGATCTTTTTTGTACTGCATTGTTTGGAATAAAAGAAAGTCACCATGGATGTGTACCGCTTAGAGGTAGAAGCTGATTTGTCATGGAAACTGGTTAAAAACATGAAACCAAGAGGGTAAATTGAAGCTATGAAGTGGGAAGAGTTCAGGGGAACTTTAAAAAAAAAATATTTACACCGTTCAATGAGAATGAAAATGGAGAATGAATTACTAGAATTGAAGTAGAAGAAAAATTAATCTGTGGGAAGCTATGAGATGTTATTCACAAGACTCTCCCGTTACACCTCTACCCTTTTCATGAAACATAATGATAATTTTGATAGATTCTTCAGTGGACTAGGATCCCATCTATGAAATAATCTAGTCAAATGAGACTATGAAAACTATGAGAAGATTGTGAGGAGTGCTATAAAAGTTTCACTAGAGTTCAAAGAGATACAATAGTCCCATAGATCAATGGAAAATAATAGATCTTTAGATCTAAACTTAGGGATGAGTTTTGATCAAGGAAGAGGAGGAGAGTAAGTGAAACTTTACACATGCAACAAATATGGGAAGAAGAATCCAGGGAACTGCTTTCTTGGGAGTGGGAAATGTTAAAATTGTGGAATATAAGGTCATATTTCTTGGAACTATCATAGTGAGGTGAATCCTCAACTTCTCAACACTAATGACAATGGGAAGATGGTGCATACCCTACTTTAAGTCTAATGTTTCAAGTGTGTATAACTCAAACACATTTCCAATCACTGTAAAAATATAAAGTTAATGGAGGGGAATCACCATAAACCTCAACATAGGCCAAGTGATCATGGTCATTATTTTTCTATCACAATGATTGATTTCGAAGCTCTAAATTATGTGGTGGTAGGTACTCTTATTGTTATCTCAAAGCTAGAAATTATTTTGTTTGATTTTGGTTCTACACATTCATTTATTTCCTTCAAGTTTTCAAAGAATATAGAATCAATCCTTGAACTACTAGAAGTAAAGTTATCAGTTAAGACTCCTAGAGGGATTATCCAAGCATCAACAGTGTGTAGAAACTCTAGTATTCACTTTGGATAGCACAATCTCATCACAAATATAGTAGTCATTCAAATGTTCGAATTTGAAATTATACTAATGGTGGAGTGTCTCTCAAAGTATAATGCTAAGATCAAATTTAGAAATAAGGAAATATCATTAGTATTGAATGGAGAACCTATAGTTGTTTTCAAAGGAGAGATATCTCGACCAGATCTTTGTCTAGAAGCATCACCCGTAGACTTATTTATAGAGATGATCGGTGAATGTGAAGAAGGAAATAAAAGTATATGAATAGAGAATGTCCCCATCATTTAAGAATACATTTATATATTTCCTAAGGAGTTACCTAGAACTCCCCAAGAAATAGAGGTAGAGTTATCAATTGAAATTATTCCTAAATCCCATGTAATATCAAGGACCTCGTATAGAATAAAAAATGTGGAGCTGTAGGAATTGAAGAAATAAATCCAAGATATTTTAAAGAAGGGGTTTATCTATCCAAGTGTGTCTCCTTGGGGAGAACCTGTTCTCTTCATGAAGAAGAAATATGGATCAATTTGTTCATGCATTGATTATAGATAAATTAATAGGATCTTAGTGAAGAACAAGTAACCTATTCTAATAATTAATTAATTATTTGACTAGCTTCATGAGGCACAATTCTTCTCCAAGATTGATCTTTGATCTATTTATCATCAATTGAGGGTGAATAAAGAAGATATTCTAAAGACCACATTACAATAAAGATATGGGCATTATGAGTTTGTTGTTATTCCCTTTGGCTTGACTAATTCTCCTGCTATTTTTATGGATTGGATGAATAGTGTCTTTAAGGACCACCTTGATAACTTTGTGGTAGTTTTTATTGATGATATTTTGATATATTCCAAAATTATTGATAAGCATGAGGATCATATAAGGGTTATATTTTAAAATATGAAGAAGGATAGGCTATTTAGAAAGTTCAAAAAATTTGAAGTTTGGTTATAAAAAGTTTCTTTCTTGGGGAACATTGTAACCAATTAAGGAATCTCAGTTGACCCTGTGGAGAAAAAGGTTGTAGAGGAGCGGCCTCATCCTAAAATAGTAACTGATATTTTTAGTTTCATTATATTAGGAATATATTATAGGAGGTTTGTGAAAAAAAATCATGACTTTCTAATCCACTAACCAAGTTACCTCTAAAAGGGTTCAAGTTCATTTGGAAAAAAGAGTGTGAATAAAGTTTCCAAGAACTGAAGAAGAGATTGGTTACTACACCTGTGTTAACTTTACCCTATATTAGAGAAAGATTTATTATTTTTAAAAATTCATCTCTGAAATTGATTGGGTCAATCCTCATGAAAGATGAAAAGGAGATTTCTTATGCATCTTGATAGTTGAAGCCTCATGAGCATAACTATCCTACTCATGATTTGGATCTATCTATGATTGTTTTTTCTCTGAATATATGGTGGAACTATCTTTATGGGGAGATATGTGATATATACACAGAACACCAAAGTTTGAAGTATATTTTTACACAAAAGGAATTGAACATGAATAAAAGAATAATGATGGAACTTCTTAAATACTATTATTGTTCAATTCATTATCACCCTAAAAGAGCAAACAAAGTTGCTAATATATTAAGTAGGAATGAACTTGTTGTGTTAGAAATGATGAGGATTAATGGAGATAGTTTTATCAAGGACCTAGTAAAACTAGACATGGGAATTTTAAGAGAAGGGACATCATTAAACCTATACCAAATTATTTCTCAACCATAATTACTAGAGAAGATTAATAAATCTAAAAGCGAATATCCTTTATTACAGAAGAAGATAGAGGTTGTGAAGAATGGAAAATTTCCTGAGTTCAATATTGATCAGGTAGGTGTACTGAAATTTTATACAAGGATATGTTTTCCATATATTATAGAAATAAAGTAGTTAATGGATGAAGCTAATTGCTATATTTTATCTATAAATCCTAGAAGAAATAAAATGTATAGGGACCTTCATGATAATTATTGCTGGGATAACATGAAAAGGGAGATTTCCAACTACACTACAAGGTTCCTGGTGTGTAAATAAGTGAAGATAGAGAGACAAATTCTTAAAGGGGTATTACAACCACTACTAATACAAATATGGAAGTGGGACAATATCACTATGTAATTTTTCACTGGTCTCCTAAAAACATCCAAAGTAAACAATAGGATATGGGTTATAGTGGACCATCTCACTAATACTGGCTATTTTATCCCTATTTTGGAATATTTCTCTCTTGATAAAATCTCCAAGATATATGTGAATGAAGTGGTAAGACTATATAGAGTTCCACTTATTATCATTTCTAATCACAATCCAAGGCTTACGTCCAAATTATAGAGAAGTATTAAACATTATTTGGATACTAAATTGAATTTCAGTATGACCTATCACCCTTAAATTTATGACTAATATTAAAGGACTTTTCAGATACTCAAGGACATGCTAAGAACATGATCAATGGAATTTATAGGGGATGAGATCAACATCTCCCATTAGTTGAGTTCTCATACAAAGAAAAGATTCCATTCGAGTATTCAAATGGAACCCTATGAATATCTATATGGGAAATGATGTATAACTCCTACTTATTGGGATGAAGCTAGTGAGAGAAATCTTCTTGGACATGATCTTGTGCAAGAGATGATAGAAAATATTCATTCCATCCAACAACTCATAGAGTCTGTTTAGAGTCGGCAGAAGAGCTATGCTGAAAACCATAAAAGGGACTTAGAGTTTGATGTTATAAAAAAATTCATCCTCCAAATTTAACCTTGTAAGAGAGTCATGTAGTTTAGGAAGAAAGAGAAGCTCATCCCTAGGTACATTAACCCCTATAAAATTCTTGATCACATCGAAGAAGTGTCCTATCGTCTTGAACTTCCTCCAAATATAGCTCAAGTTCATGATGTTTTTCACGTATCTCTCTTGAAGAAGTCCATAATCGACCATTCACATGTACTAAATCCAAAGGCGGTTCAATTGGAACATGACCTCTCTTATGATTAGTAGCCGGTGGAGGTCTTGGACTGTAGATACAAGGTTCTACACAATAATACTACCCACCTCATTAAAGTGTTGTGGAGGAACAAAAAATATGAAGAAGCCATGTAGGAACCAAATGAGATAATGAGGAAAAAGTATCCACACCTTCTCCAAACTAAGGGAATGAGTTGAAATTTCAAGGAATAAATTTCTTAAGGGGGGATGTAATGACCTAAACTTTTTGAATAATATTGTTTTCTTGAAAATGCGTGTTATATTATTTTGTACTCAATATAAATATATCCATTTAATAATGAAGTGAGTATAATTTGAAATGTGACCATTAGGTTTCAAACATCATATAAACATTGGTCAATTATGACCTTTGGTCAATATGACCATTGGTCAATATGACCATTGTAAACTATACTCTTGATAATGATTTTAATGTTATAAGTATTGTTTATAATTAGGAATGAGAAAGGAAAATTAATACAGAAAGAAGAGTTGATGGTCTCATCCAGTAGAGTCATGCCGTACAAAGCTTATTTATCAGAACTTATGAGGGAGGTAGTGTCACTGGGATTCAATCTGGACCAAGCCCAAGCCGAGCTTCAACATTTTAATCTCAAACAAAATCGCCTATGGGAGAAGTTCAATTTAGTTGAAATTACCACTCGGGTGATGTTATCCGAGCCACCCCAAGAATCTATCACCATGGATCACCTCACCCTTAGGTTGTATATGGGTGTTATTAGGAGTTATATGTTTAGGCCTTAGTTACTTAATGTGGAATCCATTTGTATAAATAAAATTTGTATTCCATCAATTCTGTTTTGAGAATAGTTTTTCTTAAAAATATGACGAATTTGATAAATTTATTTTTCAGACAGAAATTGTACTTTTCTGAAAAGATATAAATATTTGTAATAACCTAATATATTTTGAATAATAATTATTTCAATAAAATATTATTATTAAAAAAATCTTTTTTAAATTTAAATTATAAAATAATTTTATTTTTTTCAAGTGTCAGTAATTTTACTATACATTTTCTATCCGCTATTATTTTTAATAAATAAGGATTTTTATATTTAAAAGTTAAATTTATAATAATTATAGAATTATTATGATAAAATAAAAATCATTTTTGAAATCATCACATCAAAATTAGTTTAGGGAGAATTTATAAGAATTTTCTAAAATATTTTGTTTTCCTATGAATAGTAAAAATATATTTTGAGTTTTTTAGTATGTTTAATGACATCATGATGATGTAATATGTAATATAAAATTATGGTCAACTCTTTTAAATTAAAATAACATAATAGGTTTCCCAATTGTCCAATACCATGGGAAAATACCATGGGCAAGCCCATGGTTTTGAATTTATCACTACCTAGGTATCCAAGGAAATTACTAAAAAATCATCCTTTTTGCTATAAATACCCAACCATTAATCCATTTCATTTCACTCAAAATTCATACTCAATGAAGATATAATAGTTTTATCTCTCAATGAGTCCTCCCAATGAGTCCTCCCAAGGTGTCCTCAATCCCCCAAGGTCTCAATCTTTGAGTTTTAGAAGTTACTCTTGAAGGTAAGGGAAATCACAACTTCTCTTTTCCTTTTAAGTTCCCTTTTTTATGTGGTATGCATTTAAAATTTACATACTATATTATTATATCATTTTTATTATATAAATTTATTGTATTAAGAGTATTTTATTAATTTGATACCCTTTTCTTTTTAATGTTTTCTAAAACCATGTTTCATACCCGTTATGCTGCCAGATTTTATTCTCAAAATTTCTCTCTTTTTCTCAAGAAATTATCTTATTTTCTTTTATGAATACCCAAAACTATTGATTTTATATGGGTATTAACCTAGATTTTAAAATTAAATATTTTATTTTTATATTAATATAAATTAAACCCTTCTACCTTTTTGATTGGTTAATAATGACATAAAGATCTCATCTTTAAGAATTATTTTTAAAAAATGCCATAATTTTGATATGAAAACTGTTTCTTTTATTCTCCACAGGTTATTTATGAAATGTTTTATTATGATATATGTGGATCACATTAATTAATACATATTAAGGGTGTGACCTGATAGCACCCCAATTCATTGGGTAAAGAATTTAATCTCTAGATATGCCATGTTTTACGATACCTTGGTGAATAAACTTGGTTATTTTTATGACCCTTGGTGTAAACCTTGGTGATATTATTATGAATGAATCAATTAAATTTTGTATCCACATTTCCATGTTACAATTCATGTTATTTGTACTATGATATATCTCTTTTTCCTTTTATCATTCCTTTATGATCTTCTTCAAGTTCTTATAGATAATTCTCATGATCACTTGTAAATTGTTTCCCTTGATTTCCTTTATTCAGCCTTATAATCACCCTTTCCTTTGATATATGTCCCCAAGTTATTAGGTGAATTAAAATTAATTAATATGAACCAATGAAGAATCATTTCAATTTGTTTATAATAATTTTTTATGTTTTTATTTATTATGTACCTTATTTCCAAGAAACTAAACTTTAAAAGATCCTCTATTTTGTCCAATGTAAAGAAAAGTTTATATAATAAAAGGTATAATTCCATAAAATAAACCATCAAATATTGACTATTATAATCTTATGAGAATATATCCCATGATACTTTCTAATATTTCATCTATAATGAGGGCCACACCCTCAAATAGTCGATGGTGTACTCTACACATTACAAATTTCCTTATACCACTCCATGAGAATAAACTCAATAAGAACCATCTTGTGTACACCATTGCGACCAACTTCCAAAACCCAATTTAAGAATTCTTGGGTCATGAATCATCAAACTAGGATGACCAAACCCTATGAAATTTTCATCCAATTTTATTAACCAATGCACCATTGGAACTACTCTTCATAATTGGTCACCCTATATATTCCATAATTCTTCACATGATTTCTACCTCACGACATCTTTCCATAAGTCCATAGAAACCAACCATGTAGTAATTACACACAAAAACCCATCCAAAACCAACCAGTTTAAGATTCCAAATGATCTTTCCCTTCACACCAACATCAATAATAAAGCACTAGCACTCATGGTACCTTCCTTAAGAAACAAAGGCAACACCATTCCTATATCTCATGGTCAATAGCACATCCAT
The DNA here is from genome assembly GCA_963277665.1 of Viscum album. NCBI lineage: Eukaryota > Viridiplantae > Streptophyta > Magnoliopsida > Santalales > Viscaceae > Viscum > Viscum album. The sequence continues at coordinate 140,813 of CAUJRU010001461.1, read as the reverse complement.
GCATTGGTCTCAACAAAAAAACATGCATTAATGCTTCTTGTATCTAAGGAAAAAAAAAACTTCGGCCAACACCTCACATGGGTCACCCTAAAAAAATATAAATGGACTCAATAAAACATGTTTCATATCCCAAGATAGTCATTGGGGTCTCCCACATAGACCATAAATCGATGTATCACTATAATCTAAGTTTACAGGAAACATATCATGTTCCCATATACAAATCATATGAAATATTGCACTCCAACACCCATTAAAGGGTTTCACAGATATAACTAGTAGTTCATCCCAAGACAAAACACACTAAACACTGATTCTCATCGATCATCCATAAAACAGACTAATTTATTAAGAATTACAACTCAAGATGACCCCCCATAGAATTGTTTGAGACAATTTGTGTCAAGGTAATAAGGTCATTAGATTTGGTTAGGTGGAATTATATTCTAAGATATATGGGAAAACACTATATAGGTTTTTATTTTAACTTTAAGTAACCAAACCTTTATAATTTAAACCACCCTCATGGTGTGAAACACCAAGGCATCCTATGCCCATATACACACACCTGGGTCATCACAATGACACTAAGTACCAAATCCCGCCCGTTATATGTCACCACACCTCTTGTGCATATGTAACACTACACCATCATCAAGTTCCTCATCGTAGATCCACTTGAACTACTACCACTGAAGGAAATATATATAAAAGTTGGACTAGATGAGTATAATTCCACCAAATACTTATATAGGAAAATTTTGTATAAGCAGTTGTTGGAACTTTAAACAACTGAGCCTTAGTCATCAATGAAAATAATCACACTAGCATGTCTATATGTAATATGAATCTTACATTACAAATATGATGCATGAGATTCCTCTTTACTTTATGTACAATATCCAAAATCCATAATAAATCAGGATCCTCAAACATCCATGTGAGTTACTCAAGGTGAAAATCACATACAACCATAACATCAAACACCAAGAACCATAATCCTACCCCTATTAACCTAGAATTATCACCAAAATAAGTGTTCTCAATTCATTAGTTTTTTATCAATTTAAAGATCTAACAAAACCCTATGTTTCCCATTTACCATATCCCAAATATTAAGAAAAAATAAAAGGAAATACTCAGATACCACTTTGTCATGCCCTGATCCTTCTCACTCCAAGCAATAGCTATACCATATCACTAAATTACCATAGGAACACCTCATATTATGCTAAAGGATACTAAATAGTAGTGGGGGTATAAATTGGTACTGTGAAGACACTATAACCTCTATATCAGATTTTATAATCATGAATAAATAACCCAATAACATCCACATCATCACATAAAAGTGTAAAAATGTCTCTGAGTTTGAGAATCACCTCAAGTGATCTCTATACAAACTTTGGGGATCCCATTCCCACTCCTCCACTGATGAGTAGTGGATCCTTGGGTGTCACTAGGAATCCCTCATCCTAACACCCTAAGGCTGAACCCCATGATAATATCTAGGTGTTCTCAATGTTAGTCTGAAATTTGTTTCCTAGGAGGGGGTGGACTGAAGAAATCCTATATGTATAGGCATGAATAATTCCCAGGAGACCCATTAAATAAAAAGGAATACCCTCCTAGATCCCATGGTCAATATCCTAGGAATTCAATATCACATAGCTTATCATCCAAACCAAAACTGGTGTATCCACCCGATCCTAGGGATTATCCTTGGAAACATTTGAGGGGACCCAATAGTCACCCTCAATATTTCCAACATCTATGTTTGGGGATATACTCCCACCTATCACCCTACACCACAATTCAAATCTCAGACATCCCATGCATTCAAAGTGGTCTAGTAGTATCACCATTCAAATCCCAAACTACTTGGGAACTATTAATGGCCTTACTATATCAAAGGAATCCCAAACATCCTAAGTATTCCTATATACATGCTATTACATAGCTTATATGATAGATCCTAGGTACCACCTCTTGGAATCCACTACTGTATCAACTATATCACTAGATTCTAATTATATTTTTCATCCTCCTCCAATATTCCTTGAGATTGGATCCCAAACACTCCTAGCATCCTAGGGTCTCATCTATTTTAACTAGTGATTCCTAGGTGTCCCATGAAATCACTGTAGTATTGGGCTCAATTTCTATTTCCCAGGAGTCTTGGAAAATATCAAGCATCAAATATAAATATAAATAAAAATATAACAAAGGCTATCCAAATGTCCATTCCCATTATCATCATATCAACCCCATTAGGATTTTATGTCCATTCGAGTTATAAGGTGATACCTACAACCATAACTACCCAAAAACATACACCTGATGAGGTTCAATATATAAATGGGGTTCCCAATTAGGTCCTCTAGGTCAGTACATAATTGGAGGCATTTCTATTGGGATCCTTGGTCACAAAATATTCTCTCAGTCCAGTTCCCATCACTTAGGGAAATCAAACTTCCTGATAGTATCGACACATAAAAAGACATATTGGACTAAAAATGGAATCTACATAACATTAGTATAGGGATATGGATGTTTAAAGGTCTCACTTGGTTGGTCTACACACTCAACCCAATCCTAGACTAGACTATGGTCATCCACCTAGTATAAGTCACTACCAAGGGAAAATTATGATCACTCTCAACCAATACTACAATACCTTTTGCTTAGAGGCATACCCAAGTTCCTTTAAGGCCTAGACATGCTAAGGTATCTAAGTTAATCACCACATTCTTTCTTAGAGGCATCTTAGAAGTATCACTTATAACTCTTTGTTCAAACTTCTCAAGTCCCAACACACCCCCTTCAAGAGGTGAACATGGCTCTTACTCTAGGACCACTATGTATCATAAGGTCCCATAATCCACCTCAAGGGTCTAGAAGAAAAATGGAATATCATTGGTTAATGCCTCAAATATCAATGTCCAAGGCATCAAGCTAGTGCAAAAGACCCCACATGGGCCATGGAATTTAGTTCAATATCACACGACTCCTCAGCCAAATGAAAATTAGTGCATCCACCTGATCTTAAGGGGTATCCTAGGAATCAATCAAGGGGATCCAACAGTCACCCTTAATATGTCTAAAATTTGTTCATGGGGATATATTCTCACCCAACACCTCTTACCACTATTCAAATCCTAGGTTTCCTAGGAATTCTTAATGGTCTAATGGTATCACCATTCAAATCCCAGGCTTCTAGATCATTGGAAATGACCTCACTATATCAAAAGAATCCCATGTATCCTATGAATTATTATATGAATGATATAACATAGCTTAGATGATGGATCCTAGACACCACCTCTAGGAATCCACTACTGCATCAACCATATCACTGTATGCAAGTCAGACTAGTCATCCACCCCTAATATGACATGAGGAAAGGTCCTAAAAATACCAGCAATCCCAGGGTCTCTTCCATCTCAATAGGTGATTCTCAGGCCTCCAATAGAATTATAATATTATCAAGACCAATAGTTGATTCCTAGGTTTCCTAGGAATTATAAATCATAAATCATAAACATAAATAAAAATATAATAATGTATGACCAAACAACCATGTCCTTTATTACCATCTCTTTCCCATCAAAACTTCTACATATGTTTAGGTTATAAGGTAACAATCACAACCATCAACCAAACACATACACCATATTTTGGTTTTTCTATCAATGAGGCACCAAATTAGGTCCTTTGGTTTAGTATATAAGCATAGGTATCCCTGTTGGGATCCTTAGTCACAAATTATTCTCTCAGGTCAACACCCTTCACTCAGAGAAATCACTATTCCTAGTAGTGTCAACACATAAAATAACCTATTGTACTCAAAGGGGTGTCCAAATAAACATGTTAAAATGGGTTTATTAGGGTTTTACATGGTTTAAAAGTATTTGGAGGTGGTTTGGATCCTCATGTAGAAACTATGCTGAAAACTATCTATAGATCATTTTAACACTCTCTACATGTTACATGATGTGTAAATGATTCAACTAGTTCATGATGCAAAGTGGTTACACATAAATAATATAGTTCACATTGTGAAATTCTTTATTAGTATATATATTAACTAGAGGTGGAAATTTTTTAGTTGTAACTCATTAATCAAGAAATACACGATGTAAAAGGGTTACACACCATGTATTTCTTGGGCTTAGAAGTTTTAAGCCTGCCATTCATTCAATTATTTAATTGTTTCAGTGAATCCCTTCCCCCTCTTAACCCTAGGATGATTTCTATGAGATTTTGGAGCCTCCTCTTCCATTCTGAATGTCCCGGTCTCACATCCAATCCCTATCGAGTTGTTTTACTGAGGTTAACCCATCTCCTCCATTTCTCTCTATTATTGCAGTGTAAATCTATTTAAAATAGTTGTTTTAGATGTTAATATTGATCCCATATAATCTATGTTTATATTTGAAATCATCTACACCTTCTTCCTCATTGGTGTTACCTATTGGAAGTGCTGCATTAATCATCGATTAAATATAGGGGGTCTAAAACCTAACCCTATGGTCTATTTAATTGTGAAGTATATGAAATATTGAATTTATACCAACATAACATGGAATTTAATTAATTTATTCATTTATTAATGGTAAATCATGGATTGGAATATTGGTTGGATCCCTTAGATTAAAATATTGATGTAACCTGACTTAGGGTGACCCATTGGGTGAGCAAACCTTTGAATAATAAGATCATGGATAATGGTTTAATGTGTGTTTAGAATGAAATGATATTGTAGGTGATTACAGGTTACAAAATCACTTTGGTAAAAGATTATGGTCTATTTATATAAATTTTGATAAATTTATATATAAATGAAAGTGTGATTGGAACACCAATGGTAATTTTCATATTTAAACATTAAGAAATATTAAGTGATATTGTGATATCCTTGCAATACTAGAAATAGTATATTTCCCAACGGTTCAGAACTGTGGGGATAGGCTACAGAACCATTGGTATATCTTATACTAACGGTTCTTCCAACCGTAGGGAAGGAAGCCGTTGGGAAAAAGATTTCCCAATGGTTTATGTAGAACCGTTGGGATAGGTTAGTTACATTAACCTATACCAACGGTTTGGTTGAACCGTTTGTATAATTTTTTCCAAAATCTATACCAACGGTTCCATAAAACCATTGGTATATGTATTTCAAAAAAACATTCGGTGGGATTTGATCCCAAGACCACTAGTTTATCAATGAATGACCTAACCACTAAGCCAACATGACTTTTTTGAACATAATTTCATAAATATATATATTTATTATCATAATTATTTTAAATTTTGATTTATATAATGTTCTATGTAAGAAGATTTGATTAAAAATCAAAGGACCTATACCAACGGTTGTCTACCAACTATTTGGACAAACCGTTGGGATATGTACACCCTTTCCCAACGGTTTGGCCAAACTGTTGGGAAAAGTGGCCTCAAAGTATACTTTTCCCAATGGTTTGGCCAAACTATTGGGAAAAGTGGACACAAAGTGTACTTTTCCCAATGGTTTGTCCAAACTGTTGGGAAAGCCACACCCTTTCCAAATGGTTTGGCCAAACCATTGGGAAAGCCATACCCTTTCCCAACGGTTTTGGAAAACCGTTGGGAAAAGTGACCTCAATGTGGGCTTTCCCAACGGTTTGGCCAAAATTTTGGGAAATGGGACCTATACTAACGGTTTTTACAAACCGTTGGTATAGAAGCGTTGGGAAAGGTAATATTTCCAGTAGTGTTGCTATTATGACTTGTTGAGTAGATACTGAAATGATTATATATAGGGATTTTCCTAGAGGCTGAAATGCTTATATAGTTGGCTTTTCCTAGTGATACATGTTGAAATACTTATATTATAGGATCTTCCCAATGATACAAGCTGTAATGCTTATATTTGGTGGGATCTACCTAGTCTCATGATGTATTGCTTATATTGAGTGGGATCTACCTAGTACCATGTTGTAATGATTATATTGAGTGGGATCTACCCAATATCATGCTGTAATTATTATATTGATCAGGTTCTACCCAGTCCCATGCTAAAATGCTTATATAGTGGGCTTGGCCTAGATTGGTGTCATTTTTTCATGGATATATGGATATTGGTTGGCATGGTTGTGCTACATGATTAGAGACATTCCAACATGGCGATGAATCAAGTTGATTTATGTATTGTATTAATTGATTAATTAATACACTTTTTTATCACTTTATTTTGTGCACTTATTATCAGACTGGTTTTTTTATACCTGGTGGTGTTGATCTACTGAGTTTTACTCACACCCAATTTAGAATACTATTTAGTACCTAAGAAAATTACATGGATAAAGGTTTTGATAAGGGAAAGTGTAATCTATAAGACCTATCCAACCCATTACTTTACTGAAATTTGGTGTTTGAGGTGATCTAGGAGGTGAAGGTGAGTTATCCCCAACACTTTTCCAAAATTTCTAGTTTTTTGAATAGTGTTTCAAGTTTTGTGAATAATATTATTGGTGAGACATTTTTACTGTCGGTGTCAGCATCTCATTATGAAATATCATTGTCGGCATCTCATTTTGTAATATCAACATCGGTGAGTCATTTGTACTGTTAGTGTTAGTGAGTCATTCGTACTATCAGCCTCGGTGAGTCATTTTTACTTTCGGCATTGGTGAGTCATTTATTCTGTCAGCATCGGTGATTTATTAGTATTGTCAACATTATTGATTCATATGTACTTTCTACATTGGTGAGTCATTTATACTGTCAACATCGTTGAGTCATTTCTACTGTCGGTGTTAGTGAGTCATTTGTATTGTCGGTGTCAGTGAGTCATTTGTACTTTCTGCGTTGGTGAGTCATTTGTACTATCAGTGTCAGTGAGTCATTTGTAATGTCAGTATTAGTGAGTCATCTTTATCTATTGATGTTGATGAGACAGATGTGAACTGTGTTTCCAGCTTCCTACAGTTTATCCCCTTTAGCATTTTCTTTGAAGAAAAACCCATTCAACGAAATTTTTAAGGGATTTAAGGCCGATTCAAAGCCCATAACTCCTATATTAATTTTCCTAAGTCTTGGGATTCCTTTACTTGGTCAAGAAACATGGATTAATGTGATTCACATTCATGGAAATACTAAACCATTTCAAATCCCATTAGTCTCAGATCTAATCCTTCAAAGTCAGGCACCTTCCCTTCTTCCATTCCTTCTCATTTCTCTCACTGTGAGGTGCTCCAATACATTATTCCAATAGGATTTGTGTGATCAAGCCTTAATCCTTAGATCATTTTCCCTTGAAGTTTCTTCCTACAGCATGTGCACCCCCTGTTTTAGTGCAAGTAGCAAGTGTTAATCCATCATCAATAGGAGGTATGATCTACCTTCGTTATTGTTTTTTCTTTGATCCTTCTTCTCCTATTTATACTTTCCATGTTATGGAATGTGATATCCATGTTTCTAATGGAGTTTTCTTGGGTGTATATTGGTGAAGTCATGCTGTGACATCCTCAGGTGGATGCAGTTGTCACGAGGGGAGGCTATCGTAATTCGTCGCATGGATCGTTCTCATGTAAAAAACGTCGATAAACTTTTAAGGTAGGGGATTCATTACCTCCCTATTCTAATACGTGAAATCATAGAGTAAGCATGATTTATCCCACTGAATCACAATGTATTTGACACAATAAATATTTAAACCAGATAATTAAATTGGTATCGATCATATATTATTATCTCTTGTTTTTCTAGATAGTGTGATATCTATGATTTCCTTGTTTAATATGTCAATCTTGATAGAAATTGGTAAAGAATGTAAAGTAGGATTAATTGTAATTATTTTTCAAAGATAAAAAAGAGGCATGTAAATGAATCTGGTTGTGTTTTAGTAAGTATGTTTAATTGAATTAATTGATAATCTAGAGGCATGTTGATGTTTGTTGATAATGAATTCAAGGCATGTCAATTAACTGTTTATTTAATTTTTGATAGCTTAATGTTTAGGTTTCCCAAAGTTGGAACCTAAAAATAATAAATTGGTTAATTCCAGATGGATTAAATAACCAACTATTTGATTAGAGATAATGCCTGGTAGGGTTCTGAGTTACCCTCTTGCTTGTAAGGCTAAGTGCCTTGTGATTTGGATCCATGAGTGCTCATTTTGTGTGAAGGATGGATGCCTTATTTAAGGGCCAAGAGCCCAGTTGATATGATGTTTGTTTCCTACTGTTGGTGTTATGATATAAGCTTGGATGGCTGTTGGGATATGTGGGGGTAGGGAGGCCCATTGGTTATGGTAGTAGTTGATTCCTAGAGTGGAGAGATTCACCGGTTTATGCTTGTTGTTGTTGGGGGGGGGGGAGACACTAGATATGATTAAATGGATTGGATATGAATGTTGGATGCTTGATGAATCTTGCTGGTTGTTTATCTTCTTTACTTATCCCATTTCTCAAGGTAGCTAGTCTTGCTACCATCCTTCCAAAAATAGGTGAAGACACATGGGTATGATATGTGATTTCCATGTTTAGATTCTTGAGGATGATGGGTCCCTTATCTTACTATAGGTAGAAAAGACTCGACAGGTAGTTTACATACTCATCATGTTGACCCCCTTGCACTACTAGAAAAACAGGTATTTGCGACGGGGTCCCGTCGCAAATAGCCCGTTGCTGAAAACGCCGTCGCAACTACACTTATTTGCGACGGGCCCGTCGCTAAAGACTGTTTTTGCGACGGGCATTCTCCCCGTCGCAAATAGTATTCCGTATTTTTGTAAAAAACTTTTAAAACAGTTTTTGCGACGGGACCCGTCGCAAATACCTTTTGCGACGGTCCCGTCGCAAAAACTCTTTTTTAAAAAAATAAAAAAAATTAATAATACTAGTATTTGCGACGGGAGTCGGGACCCGTCGCAAATACTTTTAAAAAAAAAATAAAAAACTATTAATAATACTAGTATTTGCGACGGGCATAGTATCCCGTCGCAAATACTATAAAAAAAATAAAAAAAATAAATTATTAATAAATTATTTTAATTAATATAATAATATAATTATAATTTACAAATGAAAATAATAAATTATTTTAATTACTATAATAATAGTAGAATTATAATTCAAAAATAAAAATAATAGAATATTAATAAATAATTTAATTAATATAATAATATTACAATTATAATTCATAAATAAAAAAAATATTAATAAGTTATTTTAATTAATATAAAAATAATAGAATTATTTTACATTCAAATATTAAAATAATTCAAGTATTACAAAAAAATAATTAAATTATAATATTATAAAATTTTAATATATATATAAAATTTTAATATATATATATAATTTTAATATATATATAAAATTTAATATTATAAAATATAAATAATATTATTATTCATATTAATATTGTTATTTAAAAATATAATATTATTAATATTTTATAATGAGACAGAAACTACGAATAGAAAAAAAAATATTTTGATTTCACAAATTTTATAATAGAAATACAAACTCTAATCTGAAGGAGGGGGGGGGAGGGGGGTGGGGGATCTGCAGATGGTGGTGGAGGAAACTCCATCCCTAAAGCATGAGTGAGTCGGCGCATGTACTCCATCTGCTCCTGATGCTGCTGCTACCACCGACTCGTCTGCTCCTCGTACAGCTGCTGCTGGCGTCGACGCTCCTCCTCATGCTGCTGACGCATCTGCTCCTGCTCTCAGTATGAAATTCTGTTTCGTTGCAACATCATATGTACTGACACCAGTACTCCACAATAAATTTAATTCATCAATCAATGGCTTCAAATAAACATCAATATTTTTCTTCGGATGTCCTGGAATTAGTAAAGTCAAAAAGATATATGGCTCCTTCATCAACATCCATGGAGGTAAATTATACGGAGTTAAAAAAATAGGCCAACATGAATATTGACTACCATAAGATCCAAACGGGCAGAAACCATCAGTGGAAAGGCCCAGTCGAACATTTCTAGCTTCTAAAGCAAATGATGGATGCACTCTATCAAAATGTTTCCATGAATCACCATCGGCTGGATGATTCAAGCTTTTATCAGTTGAACTATTCTCTTTATGCCATGACATCATTGTCGCTGTATTCTTAGACATGAATAAACGCTGAAGTCTGGATGTAAGCGGAAAATATCTCAACTGTTTTACAGGAATCAAACCAGACTTCCCGTGTTGTCCTTCTTTATATCTCAGTTGCCCACATGTGGGACAACTATCCAACGACTCATTTTCCCCTGAATATAAAATGCAGTCATTTGAACATGCATGAATTTTCTGACAAGTAAGTCCCAAATTTCGAACCAACCTCTTACTTTCATAGTAATTTGCAGGTAAAACATTTCCTTCGGGTAACAGTGTTTTCAGCAAAGAAAATATCTGGTCAAAACAGGTGTTTGACATTCCGTTATCTGATTTGATAGCCATAAATTTTGCAACTGCTTCTAATTTTCTCATCTTGCAGCCAGGATATAATGCATCCTCAGCAGACTTCAACAACTCATAAAATTCAGACGGTCCCAACTCAGGATTTGAAGCTATATCAGCCGGAGTTTCTGTATGTTGAACAGATGAACCTGCAACATCATGTACTAAATCTTGAAACTGGGATGGATCCGGAATCAAGTTGGTATCACCTGCTCTGGAACTGCGTTCACCGTGTTGATACCAAAAAACATAATCTGCTTGAAAACCAAAACGCAAGAGATGTTCCCCCACTTTGTCAAACGTGTCAAACGTTCTCAATGCACATTTTCTGCAAGGGCATTTTATTTTTCCTTCTGAAACAAATTCTGAATTTGATTCCGCAAATGATAAAAAAGTCTCCACACCCTCAACATATACTGGATTTAAACCAGAACCGTTTGGATTTCTACGTTGATTTATCCATATGCGGTCACCTAATAATGATTGTTGACGACCTCATTGTTCCATATTTCTCTATAAAATATAAAATCATTACTGGTTTTGAATAATTTGTTAGAAAAAACACTCAAGTAAAGATTGAATATATTGAGAATAAAGCAAAACATGTTACAAATATTGATAATTTTAATATTATATTGATTTTTTATTATTTTAATAATACTAATATAATTTTTTCATAAACATTAATTATATAATAATAACATTATTACATTATTAGTATATTTTATTATTAATATTAAAATAACATAATTTTTTATATTATATACAATTCTCCTTTCATCTGTGTGTTTAACATTCTGTCTCCACATGTAATATTCGCATTCACTTTCACCTCTCCATTGGCGAGTAGGTTGATAATTTTGAAAAAGAATGCGAATATTACATGTGGAGACAGAAAACACACAGATGAAAAGAGAATTGTATATAATATAGAAAATTATATTATTTTAATATTAATAATAAAATATACAAATAATGTAATAAGGTAATTATTCCAAATTATTGGTAAGTATTTCAAATTATTGGTAATTATTCCAAATTATTGGTAATTATAACAAAATAATTGGTAATTATTCCAAATTATTGGTAATTATTCCAAATTATTGGTAGTTATTCTTAATTTTTGGTAGTTATTCCTAATTATTGGTAAATATTGGTAATTATTGGTAAATATTGGTAATTATTAGAAAATATTGGTAATTATTGGTAATTATTGGAAAATATTGGAAAATATTGGTCATTATTGGTAATTATTGGTGATTATTGGTAATTATTGGTGATTATTGGTAATTATTGGTGATTATTGGTAATTATTGGTGATTATTGGTAATTATTGGTGATTATTGGTAATTAATACTAATTATTGGTAATTAATACTAATTATTGGTAATTAATACTAATTATTGGTAATTAATACTAATTATTGGTAATTAATAATCATTATTACTAATTATTGGTAATTATTACTAATTATTCCTAATTAATACTAATTATTCCTAATTATTCCTAATTATTACTAATTATTGTTAATTATTACTAATTATTGTTAATTATTACTAATTATTACTAATTATTTCTAATTATTACTAATTATTTCTAATTATTACTAATTATTTCTAATTATTACTAATTATTGCTAATTATTAGTAATTATTACTAATTATTACTAATTATTGCTAATTATTATTAATTATTGATAATTATTAGTAATTATTGATAATTATTGGTAATTATTACTAATTATTGGTAATTATTGGCAATTATTGTTAATTATTACTAAATAGTGATAATTATTGGTAATTAATTCTAATTATTGGTAATTAATACTAATTATTGGTAATTAATACTAATTATTGGTAATTAATACTAATTATTGGTAATTAATACTAATTATTGGTAATTAATACTAATTATTGGTAATTAATACTAATTATTGGTAATTAATAATCATTATTACTAATTATTGGTAATTATTACTAATTATTCCTAATTAATACTAATTATTCCTAATTATTCCTAATTATTACTAATTATTGTTAATTATTACTAATTATTGCTAATTATTACTAATTATTTCTAATTATTACTAATTATTTCTAATTATTACTAATTATTTCTAATTATTACTAATTATTGCTAATTATTAGTAATTATTGCTAATTATTAGTAATTATTGCTAATTATTATTAATTATTGCTAATTATTATTAATTATTGCTAATTATTATTAATTATTGATAATTATTAGTAATTATTGATAATTATTAGTAATTATTGATAATTATTGGTAATTATTACTAATTATTGTTAATTATTGGCAATTATTGTTAATTATTACTAAACATTGGTAATTATTACTAAACATTGGTAATTAATACTAATTATTGGTAATTAATACTAATTATTGGTAATTAATACTAATTATTGGTAATTAATACTAATTATTGGTAATTAATACTAATTATTGGTAATTAATACTAATTATTGGTAATTAATACTAATTATTGGTAATTAATACTAATTATTGGTAGTTAATACTAATTATTGGTAATTAATACTAATTATTGGTAATTAATAATCATTATTACTAATTATTGGTAATTATTACTAATTATTCCTAATTAATACTAATTATTCCTAATTAATCCTAATTATTCCTAATTAATTCTAATTATTCCTAATTATTCCTAATTATTACTAATTATTGTTAATTATTACTAATTATTGTTAATTATTACTAATTATTACTAATTATTTCTAATTATTACTAATTATTTCTAATTATTACTAATTATTTCTAATTATTACTAACTATTGCTAATTATTAGTAATTATTACTAATTATTAGTAATTATTGCTAATTATTATTAATTATTGATAATTATTAGTAATTATTGATAATTATTGGTAATTATTACTAATTATTGGTAATTATTGGCAATTATTGTTAATTATTACTAAATAGTGATAATTATTGGTAATTATTAATAATTAATACTAATTATTGGTAATTAATACTAATTATTGGTAATTAATACTAATTATTGGTAATTAATACTAATTATTGATAATTAATACTAATTATTGGTAATTATTACTAATTATTCCTAATTAATACTAATTATTCCTAATTATTACTAATTATTACTAATTATTACTAATTATTCCTAATTATTACTAATTATTGTTAATTAATACTAATTATTGGTAATTAATACTAATTATAGGTAATTATTACTAATTATTGTTAATTATTGTTAATTATTACTAATTATTGTTAATTATTCCTAATTATTACTAATTATTGGTAATTAATACTAATTATTGGTAATTAATACTAATTATAGGTAATTAATACTAATTATTGGTAATTATTACTAATTATTACTAATTATTCTTAATTATTGATAATTATTGATAATTGTTCCTAATTATTAGTAATTAAATGAATAATTATCAATAATTAGAAATAATTACCAATAATTACAAATAATAACATTATTAATATATTTTATTATTAATATTAAAATAATATAATTTTCTAATTTATATACAATTCTTTTTTGATCTGTGCGTTTTCTATCTCCACATACAAATAATACATGTGAAGACAGCAAACACACAGATCAAAAAAGAATTGTATATATATAAAAAATTATATTATTTTAATATTAATAATAAAATAAACTAATAATGTAATAATGTTCTTATTCCTAATTATTGGTATTTATTACTAATTATTAATATTTATTCTTAATTATTAAAAATTATTACTAATTATTCCTAATTACCATTAACTATAAACAATACTAATAATTTAAATTTATTAAGTAATAAAACAATGTAAACATAATTAAATTACAACTAATTAATAATAATTGAAACTAATAAAAAATTAAAAATAAATAAAAAATTAAAAATAAATAAAAAATTAAAATGAAGATAAATACCTTGAAAATTGATCTGTTCTGATCGTTCTTCAAAACTTTAATATCAGCTCCGGAGAAAAAAATTAAACTGGAGAAAAACTCAATTCTAGAAATATAATTTTGAGAGAAGGAGAAGATAAGGAATGAGAATGAAATGAAAAAAACGAATGGGGGTATTTATAGGTTAGATTATTTGCGACGGGCCCATTTGCGACGGGATTCCCGTCGCAAATAGTATTATTTGCGACGGTACCCGTCGCAAATACCTTAGCCAACATTTATTACGGTCAACCGGTAAATAGTTATTTGCGACGGGACCCGTCGCAAATAACCCCTGCCGACATAGTATTTGCGACGGGGGAATATTCCCGTCGCAACTACCTTTTACCGCCGCCGGTTATTTGCGACAGGAATATTCCCCCGTCGCAAATAAGTTTCCCGCGATTTGGCGCGCATCGCGGGAAAACTATTTGCGACGGGGAAAGCAATCCCGTCGCAAAAGCCTCCTTATTTGCGACGGGGAAATACCCCCGTCGCAAATAAGTTTTTAACATGACTATTTGCGACGGGATTTATTCCCGTCGCAAATACCCCGTCGCAATTGCTCATTTTTTCCGTAGTGTTGTGCTTGGAAGCTTATAATGTTTTCTAGAATTTCTAGGAATATGGGAAAGTGATAATTTTGTTAATAAATGATTTAATAAATGATGTTAACCCATGTGGTTGGAGCTTTATGGGAAGAAATGATGAGGTTTCAATTTAAAGGAATAGTGTACTTTAGGTGTTATGCTAATGAAAAATAATGTGGAATTGATAATGGTTAATTAATGTTTAAATAATTAATTAACGTAAAGTGAAACTGATAAAAGGTAATGAAGTAATATGATAAATCTCTTTAAATGGTTGTGTGATTATAGGATACCTAGACTTAGAAGTGGTATCCAGGAGTCTGAGAGATGTTAGCTATAGTTGAGTCTAAGACTAGATTATG
This sequence comes from Viscum album, assembly GCA_963277665.1. Classification (NCBI taxonomy): domain Eukaryota; kingdom Viridiplantae; phylum Streptophyta; class Magnoliopsida; order Santalales; family Viscaceae; genus Viscum; species Viscum album. The sequence goes on along the minus strand of CAUJRU010001461.1, from coordinate 125,438 downwards.
CCCATAGTGTGGTTGTGATCTATAATATATTTTTTACTTTTTGTGTTTCTATATGATACTCCACCCTGTCAGTTAGGGAAACTGAAACCCCAAAGATTCTGAGCCCTGGGGGTGTTTTCTTCAACATCCTGATGGGAGGATGGATGGCTGAATACCCCCTTTGGCCCCACTCTCTTCTCTTGGTAGATACTTTTACGGGTATGCACAATATTTAGTTTCCCCATATATGTGTGTAGAGGGATGTAATGGCTTGTGGTTATTCACACACATATATTCTAGATATAGTTTCCTATGGACTAATTTAAGTGTAACGTGTATAGGCTGTCATGTCTTGATGATCCTTACTCGGTGTATGGGATATAATGGATTGAGGTATAATGATCGATGTATGATACATGTTATGCGAGTTTTTGTGGCTACCGGAAACTACCTGGTTTCTTTGGTTACATGGACATAGTGGTTTTGTTGCACGAGGTTCATGTTATGGTGCTTCTCTAAGGTGTCTATGGGCAAACATTTTTAGAGAGAGATGCTTAGGACGTGCGATGTTGGGGAAAATTAGGAAACCAATGGGGAAGTTATAGCAGGGTAGCCTTGATATCATTTATTATATAATATACTCTTGAATGTGATACTTGGTGAGAGTATCCATGCTGAGGATGAGAACATATTATACCTATTTAGGTGATGAGTTAGTTTCACTTGTTGTTCAGTGTGCTTTAGCATGGTTTCTTTACTTTTGCATGAGAGGATCCATGGATGATCCTACTGGGTATATTTCTATACTCATCCTACACATATTTAAACTATTTTTAGGTCACTTAGAGTAGGTTGGAGATCAGGATGGTTACTACTAGCTTGGGGTTATATGAGATTTTCGGGCTTTATGGTCACTACCGTTTTACTTTCTTTTGGTTCTTTCATTTTTCCCTTTCAGTTATAGTAGTTCTTACATGAAATTACATATGTGTACTTGGGGTTTCTTTTATATTGAAGCATGAGTTGGAGTTGGTTGGTGTATGTATTATCTCTCTCTTCCACATGTGTTCTCTTAGAGGGTAAGTCCTCCCATTTTGTGTGTTTATTATACCCTCAGTTCTAGTTTCCAACCTGGGGCCTATTGGAGGCGGGACTCGAGGGTCACTATCTCCCTTCTCACATTGTCGGCCCATGAGGTGTACACCTTGTAGGGAGGGGGTCATGACAAAGTGGTATCAAAGGCATCAGGTTGAGGGATAGGATGTAGTTTGGTGTTATGAATATGTGAGATTTCATGGGTTTGTAGGGGAACAATGTTAGTCAAGTTTATCAAGTGATGTAAATAATGGAGATCAGATGAGACATAGGCATTTAGGCCCCCCTGTGATCTGATGCATGGAAAGATATGTTTATAGTGGCTATTAAATGAGGTGATATTGGTTTTTGGGTAGATACCTTGGAAATGACCAGGTATCATTATTATTTGTGCTTGTGTTTGAATGAGTAGACCCTGGGATAGGTTTACCTAAAATGAATTAAAGGAAACAATTAATTAATTAATGTTGATTATTACATATTCTAGGTTTAGGAGCTCTAAATATTTGTTATTTTTTAGGTATGGATCCAAGTCGACGTCCTCATCAGGTTCATTCATAAGATGTCCACCAGGATGCGCTAGTAGATCACCGCAAAGTAGATGTTGATGATAACGACACTTGTAGGAGGACACTCTGAGAGTTTAAGTGCCAGAGTATGCAGAAGTATCAGGGATCCGTATCAGATGTAGTCATGGAAGACTAGTTGGAGGAGGTTGACATAGCCTTCAGTTCAATCCATGATTAGAAGGAGCATTGAGTGTCTTTGGTTGTGACGATGATGCATGGGGAATTGAGGCAATGGTGGTTCTTATTCCTCGGGGATTGTGAGGAGTCGACGATCTCATGAGAGTATTTCCAAGAGAAGTTCAGAGTCAAGTTTCTTTCTTCAACCGAAAAGGCATCCAGTCACCAGGAGTTTCTTACCCTTCGATAAGGGACCTCTAGTGTGCAATAATTTAGAATCTGTTTCAGGAAACTTTTACGATATGCTTCGGACCTGTTTCTAGATGAGGAGGCTAGGTTGAGGCATTTTGAAGAGACTTTTCATTTAGATATCCAGTTCCAAGTCACCTTATTTATGATGAAGACATATATTGAGGTGCTGGGAAGGGAAAATGTCATCGAGAAGATGTTATCTAGAATCAAATTTTCATGAAATGGGAGTCTTCGAGATTCCTCATGAAGTAGAGCTGTGGTATGAGGTTACCGGTTTTCAAGGAAGAAGAGTTTCTGTTTGGCCAGAGGTAGGTCCTAGCCCTCATAATCTCTTTTCTCTAGGGGCAGAGAATCTTATCCCTATACCAAGGGATCAAACACTTGTTTTTCTTGTGGAGTCGGTGGTCATCAGTAGCAAGAGTGCACGACCTTTCAGAGAGGTTAACGTATGCTAGGTGTTCCTCTCTGGGTTCCTCCGTTGAGGTAGTTCCAGCCGAGGCAACAGTATCAGGTTGCACCAGCTTTGGATCAGTGGAGAGTAGATGGGGAAGACAGAGGATAGCTCTAGGATTATCCCCATCCTTAGAGAGAAGAGAGAAGCCTTGGTGGTGGTCATTATCAGGGTCAAAGAGGTTATGGAGTAGGTCGTGGTCAGATTCATGCTTTAGCATTACCAGCTCCATGTGAGCTAGATGTTGTTCGAGGTACCCTTTGCTTGTTTTATACTTGGGTGTATGCCTTGTTTGAATTAGGATCCACACACTCCTTCATATCACGTACCCTTTTCCATTCTTTGGGACTTGAGGTAGAGAGGATTCCAGTGCCCTTGGCGTTGACTATGCCAGTTGGAGGTCGAGCTGACTTGTTTGAAATATATAGGGACTGTGAGATAGTTATGGGGAAGAACTTCTATTGGGGAGATTTCATATGTTTATGGATACAACCATATGATGTCATAATCGGCATGGATTGGTTGTATTTGGTGCAGTCTATTGTGGACTGCTTCCAGAGGCAGGTGGTGTTCTTCAATGATGATGGAGAGCTAATGGTGTTTGTTGGTGAGCGAGTCCCACGTATGGGTCAAAGGTGTGTTCCATCCTTATCATCCATTATGGTTGAGCTGATGTTGAGTTTTTTGGAGGTTAATTAGTTGTCATTTCCCAGGGTCGTAGAAAAGTACCCTGATGTCTTTCCAGAAGAGGTTGTAGCATTACCCCCTCGATGAGAGATTGAGTTTGGGATTGAGCTAAATCCAGGAGAATCTCTTATCTCTATGTCTCTATATAGGATGTCCCCTTATGATATACAAGATCTATGTATATATCTCAATAATCTATTACAGTGTGGTTTTGTTCATCCAAGTGTGTCAGCATGGGGTGCACCAGTTTTGTTCGTGAAGAAGGATGATGATAGTTTGCAGTTTTGTATCGATTATTGTTTCTTAAACAAAGTGAAAGTGAACAATCACTATCCTATTATGTATATTGATGATTTATCCGATCAAATAAATGGTACAAGTTGGTTCTTGAAGATCAACTTGCGGTCAGGATATCATCAGATGCATTTGAAGGATGAAGATATCCCTAATAATGCTTTCTGTTTCCGTCATGGGAATTAAGAGTTCATTGTAATGCTATTCGTTATGATGAATGATCAAGTTGTGTTCATGGGGTTGATGAATTCTATGTTCCATGAGTTCCTAGATAAGTTTTTGGTTGTTTTCATCAATGCCATCTTTGTGTACTCCATGTTTGAGGAGGAGCATGTAGAGCATCTACACACTATTTTGGGAGTTCTTCATCAACAGAATATATTTGGGAAGTTGTTAAAGTGTGAGTTATGGGCTAGAGAATTCCATTTATTGGGGCATGTTGTATCCCAGTAGGGGTAGATATGGATCCGTCGAAGATAGAAGCAGTTGTGTCTTGGGAAACCCCCAAGACAGTGGAAGAGGTGTGAAGTTTCCTCGGTCCCGTAGGCTATTATAGGAGGTTTGTAGCCGATTTCTCTCAGGTTGTAACTCCTATGATATAATTGAATAGGAAGTATTAGGAATTCATGTGGACTAATCAGTGTCAGGAATATTTTGTGTATCTGAAGGATAAGTTGTTTAGTGCTCCAGTTCTTTGTCTTCCAACATAGGGAGTTTAGTTTGATGTTTTTTGTAATGATTCATGTCTGGAGTTAGGCTGTGTTCTAAAGCAGCAGATATTAGTTGTTTCTTATGGCTCTCGGAAGTCTCATCCCCATGAATGTAACTATGGAACCCATGATCTTTAGTTTGTGGTATTGGTGTTTACTCTAAAGTTTTGGAGACATTACCTCATTAGAGTGAGTTTTGTGGTTTTCATCGATCATAAGAGCCTGAGGTATGTTTTATCCCAGTGTGACTTGAACTTATAGTAGTGTTATTGGATGGATTTCTAATAGTAATATGACTTTTAAATCTCATATAAACCTATAAAGGGGAATTTTGTAGCTGATGCACTGTGCAGGAAGTCGCGTAGTGATGCAGTGCATGAATCTGGTGATTCTTAGAGAGTAATGGAAGAACCTTCAACATTGCATCTGGATATGAGATAAGTCAGGGGTAGTGGATGTATTTTTTAGATGACGGTGCAGTCATATTTTGTGTAGTGGGTGGAAGATTCCCAATTGGGGGATCTAGAGGTGGAGGTCTAGAGAGACCGATTTTTTTTGTGGTGAGGCCCCTGATGGTTGGTCTGAGGATGAACAACATCGAGTTTTGTATTAGGGAAGGATTTTCATTCCTTCAACAATGAGGGAGATGTTTCTTAGAGAGTTCCACAGTTCACCTTTAGCGGTGCATCCTGAAATGAAAAAGATGTACCGAGCCTTGAGGAGTCAGTTTTGGGGGCTTGGGATGAATCATGTTGTTGTGGAGTTTGTGTCTCGATGTTTGGTCTTCCATAAGGTGAAGGCCAAGGACCGTGTTCCTGGTGGTTTTCTCCAGGTGTTGGATGTTCCTCAGTGGAAGTGAGATGGAATCTCAATGGAATTTGATACTGGTTTACCTCAAGATTAGGGAGGCTATGACGCAATATGGGTGGTAGTGGATCATTTGAAGAAATCATCCCACTTCATAGAAATCAAGGAATTGAGCTCAGTGGAAGTTTTGTAGATGAAGTATCTAGAGGAGGTGGCGAGACTTCATGGTCTCCCAAGGATGATAATTTCCGATTGAGATCCTCATTTTACCTCCAGGGTGTGGATATGTCTCTAGTATGCTTTAGATTATTAGCTACGCCTTAAAACTTCTTTTCATCTGTAGACAGGATGGTCAAACAGAGCAGACCATCCAGACTATTGAAGACATGTTGCGCTCTTATGTCCTGAATTTTTGAGGTTCATGGATGAGTCACTTACCCTTTGTGGAGTTTTCCTACAACAATAGTTTCCACTGCACCATCAATATGGTTCCATTTTAAGCCTTTTATGTCCAAACTTTACTTTCCTCATTGTTCTATATTGGGGTCAAAGAGTCAACAATTCTCGGGCCGAAATTGGTACAAAACATGACAAAGATGGTTTAGGTGATTTGTGAGAGGATGAAGTCAGTACAAGATTATTATAAATAATATGTCGATCATAGGAGGAGACATTTGGAGTTTGATGATGGGGATCAGATGTTTTTGAAGGTGAATCCCTATCGTGGGTAGCAAAGGTTTGGTCATAGGAGTAAGATTTCTCCCCAGTTTGTTGGGCCTTTCTAGGTGTTGGCTCATGTTGGAGCGGTGGCATATTAGGTAGAACTTACCCTGTAGATGATCCGAATACATGATGTTTTTCATGTGTTGCAGCTCTATCGTTATCTTCTTGGTGACTCTCATGTCATCTATTGGGGCGAGATCGATATTGATAATGATGTGACATTTGAGGAGCGGATTGTAGAGATCTAATAACGCAAGGTGAAGGTGTTGTGTGGGTGTTCTATTCACTTAGTTCATGTCTTGTAGAGAAAAGGTGTTGTGGAGGATAGTACATTGGAATGTGAGTCAAATATACACGCTCAGTACCCCAAGTTTTTTTATGTTTAACTCTTTTTATGTAACAATGTTTGTTTGTGGTTGTAGACCTTTCATTTTTATGAGATGGATTTATTTTTTTGATTTTGTGGCTTGCTCTCTTTGAGTGGTATCTACCCTGGAAGATTTTCTAGTATTATATTGTGGTTTCTGTGTGGTTTCACTTTGTTCCTTGTAGGAAGTGGTTGATATCTTATTAGTGGAAAGAGCCATGAGAGGTATCTCAAAGGGTATTTGTTTAGACCCCTTTTTATGTTTCCTATCTGAGTTGGTTTTGAATTCTCTTAGACCATAATGTTTTGATAGGTATCTTATTTAATGGCCCAAACCTCTATGGTCCATTCCTTTTCTGAAATATGGTGTTTGATGTGTTCTATGAGGTCAAGGTGATTTATCCCCAACACTTTTACAAATTTCTAGTTCTATGAATAGTGTTTCCAATTTTGTGAACAGTACTGTCAGTAAGACATTTTTATTGTCGGTGTCAGCATCTCATTTTTAACTATCAGTGTCAGCATCTCATTTTGTACTATCAGAGTCGGTGAGTCATTTGTATTTTCATTGTTGGTGAGTCATTTTTATTTTTGGTGTTGGTGATTCATTTGTACTGTCGACGTCGGTGAGTCATTTGTACTATCTACATCGGTGAGTCATTTGTACTGTTAGTGTTGGTGAGTCATTTTTACTATCAATGTCAGTGAGTCATTTTTACTGTTATCACTGATGAGTCATTTTTACTGTTGTTATCGGTGAGTCATTTTTACTTTTGGTGTCAGTGAGTCATCTTCTTCTGTCAGCATCGGTGATACAGATGTGAACAGTGTTTCCAACTTCCTATATTTTCACCCCTTTATCATTTTCGTTGAAAAAAAACACATTCAAATCCTTGTTTTAATGGATTTAAGGCCTATTTAAATACCATAACTCCTATATTAATTTTACTAAGGCTTAGGATGCCTTTACTTGGTCAAACTGTTTGGATTAATGTGATCCTCATGAATGTAAATTCTAAACCGTTTCAAATCCTATTAGTCTCAAATCTAATCCTTCAAATTCGGACACCTTCCCTTCTTACATTACTTCTACTATATCTCGGTGTGAGGTGACCCAATACATTCTTCCCATAAGAGTGGTGTGATCTAACCATAATCCTTGGATCGTTTCCCCTTTAAGTTTCTTCCTACTACATACACACCCTTGGTTTTAATGTAAGCAGCAAGTGTCGATCCATCATCGATAGGAGGTATGATCTACCTCTATTATTGTGTTTTATTCGAGTCTTCTTCTCCAATTTCTCCTTTACATGTTATGGAATGTGATCTCTATGTTTCTAATGGGGTTTTTTGGGTGTCAGTTGGTGTGGTTGTGCTGTGACGTCCTTAGGTGGATGCAGTTGTCACGAGGGGAGGTGATCATGATTCGTTGCGTGGATAGTTATCATGTAAAGAACATCAAGAACCTTTTGAGGTAGGGGATTCACTGCCTCCCTATTATTTTACATGAAATCTTAGAGTTAGCATGATTTAGCCCACTGGATCACATGTATTTGACATAATAAATATTTAAACTAGATAATTAAATAGGTATTGATCGTATGTTATTTTCTCTTGTTTTGCTAAATAGTGTGATATCTATTCTTGCCTTGTTTATCATGTCATTATTGAAGGAAATTGGTAAAGAATGTAAACTGATATTAATTGTAATTATTTTTCAAAGATAAAAGAGGCATGTAAATGAATCTGGTTGTGTTGCAGTAAACATGTTTAATTGAATTAATTGATAAGACAGAGGCAAGTTTATTTTTGTTGATAATAAATTCAAGGAATTTCAATTAACTATTTAGTTAATTTTTGATAGCTTACTATTTAGGTTTCCCATAGTTGGAACCCACAAATAATAAATTGTTTAATTCTAGATGGATTAAATAAATAGCTGTTTGATAAAAGATAATGCTTGGTAGGGTTCTGAGTTACCCTCTTGCTTGTAAGGATGAGTGTCTTGTGCTTTGGAGGCATGATTGATCATTTTGTGTAAAGGTTGGATGCCTTGTTTAAGGGCCAAGATCCCAATTGATATGATGTTTGTTTCCTGCTATTGGTGTTGTGATATGATCCTGGATGGCTGTTGGGATATGTGGGGGCAGGTAGGGCCATTGGTTGTGGCAGTAGTTGATGCTTAGAGTGGCGAGATGAATTGGTTTATGCTTGTGGGTGTTGATGAAGACACCAGAGATGATGAAATTGGTTGGATGTTAATGTTGGAGGATTTCTTAATCTTTTTGGTTGTTTATCTACTTTACTTTCTCCACTACTCAAGGTAGCTGGTCTTACTACCCTCCTTCCAAAAAGAGGTGAAGAAGCATAGAGTATGCCACATGATTTCTGTGTTTGACTTCTCAAGGATGGATGAGTCTTTACTCTTGATATAGGTGGAAAATACCCGATGGGTAGTTCACCTACTCACTGTGTTGATCCCCTTATTCTTGGTAGCTTATAATATTTTCTATAATGACTAGGAATATAGGAAAGTGATAATTATATTAATAAATGATTGAATAAATTATGTTAACCCATGGGGTTGGAGATTGTTGGGATGTGATGATGAGGTTGTAATTTTTTGAAACAATAGACTTTGGGTGTGATTCTAATGAAATATAATGTGGAATTTATAATGGTTAATTAATGTTTAAAGAATTAATTAACATAAAGTGAAACTGATAAAAAGGGAATGAAGTAATATGATAAAGATCTTTAAATGGTTGTGTGCTTATAGGATACATAGTCTTAAAAATGGTAGCTGGGAGTATGAGAGACATTAGCTACATTTGAGTCTAAGACTAGGTTATTCCCATAGTGTGGTTGTGAGCTAGAATATTTTTTACGTTTTGCATTTCTATATGCTGCTCCACCCCATTAGTTAGTGAAATTGAATCTCTGGGGATTCTGAGCCCGGGGGGGGGGGGGGGTGTTTTCCTCAACATCCCAATGGGAGGATGGATGGCTGACTACCCCCTTTGGCCCCACTCTCCTCTCTTGGTAGTTACTTTTGCTGGTAGGCACAATGGTTAGTTTCTCAATATATGTGTGTAGAGAGATGTAATGGATTAGGGTTATTCACACACACATATTCTGGATATAGTTTCCTATAGACTACTATTGGTGTAAAGTGTATTGCATGTGATGGCTTGAGGATCCTTACTCGATGTATGGGATGAAATGTATTGAGGTATAATTACAGATGTATGATACACATTATGTGAGATGTGGTGGCTCCCAAAAAATACCTGGTTACTTTGGTTACATGGATTTAGTGGTTGTGTTTCATGAGGTGAATGTTGTGGTGCTTCACCCAGGTATTTGCAGGCAAGCTATTTTGGAGAGAGAGGCTTAGGATGTGTGATTTTGGGGCAAAGAGGTAAACCAGTGGAGAAGTGGTAACAAGGTACCCGTGATATTATTTATTATATTATATAATCTTATATGCAATACTTGGTGAGAGTATCCATGGTGAGGCTATGAATATAGTATACCTATTTAGGTGATGAGTTAGTTTTACTTGTTGTTCAATGGACTTTAGCATGCTTTCTTTACTTTTGCATGAGAGGATATGAGGAGGCTCCTATTGAGTATACTGTTATAATCACCCTACACATATTTAAAATATTTTTCAAGTCACTTGGATCAAGTTGGAGATCAGGATGGTTACTACTCACTTGGGGTTTCAGGAGCTGTTCAGGCTTCATGGTTGTTTTTGTTTTACTTTATTTTGGTACTTATAGTTTTCCCTTTCAGTTGTAGTAGTTCCTGCATGAAATTACTTATGTTTACTTGGGATTTATTTTTTATTTCATTATGAGTTGGATTTTTTTGGTTCATTTCTTATCTCTCTCTTCCGCATGTGTTCTTTTAGAGGGTAATGACTCTCATTTTGTGTGTTTACTATACCCTTAGTGCCAATCGCCAACCCAGGTCCTACTGGAGGTGAGACATAGGGGTCACTATCTCCATTCTTACATTTCCAGCCTAGGAGGGGTACACCTTTTGAGGATGGGGTCATGATAGAAAGGGACATTGTTTCAAATTTTTTGCTTTCCAGATGGGTTGGAGTTTGGAGATAAGACCGACATGGGGTTCAGGACTGGGTTCATTTGAGTTTATTTTTGTTTCAACTAATTCTTTTATTTGTATTGTTTTAATTTTTACATTTAGATTCATCTTATCTTGTCATTACATGATTCATCATTATAGGTTTATTGATTCCTCCTTTCACTTCCCTGTTTCATGTTGTACCATTTTTTCTATGTCCATTACTAGGATTATATTTAAATATATTGTTTATTTAAATTGATATGTAACTCCATAAAAGGGGGTATAGTCTTCCCACTATATCATAACACCCCATTTCTAGTTGTAGGCCTCTGGCGTATGGGTAGGTGATCTTGAGGTCTCATAACCAACCCAATTCATTCATGTGAGAGGGTTCCAGATCGAGGGACATTACATCATTCATTTAGGTCCTCTTGATAGATAGTTAGAGGGTGAAAATTATCGAGTGCTATTATATGGGAATTTATTTATTTTTTAAATGAAGTGAGTGAAAATTCTTCCTGAGTTTTAATAAACCCCTCTATTAGTACATCCTTGTATTTCTAAGACATTTTATACCTTTAAAGAGAAGATTTGGTATCTAGGGATCAAGAAGTTGACATCATATTTTTCATCTCAATTTTTGGTTTTCTAGTGGGTGAAAGTTTATCATTGATTTTATGACTGGTCTGTTACAACCCTTTCATATTTATTAAGAGAAATGGGAGGATATTTCAATGGATTTTATGATAGTATTCTCTTAATATCCATGAGAAAATGATTCCATTTAGGTAATTGTTTTCCAATTGATGAATTTGATTATTTATTATCAATTAGAGAGTTGAGTTCCATGGATGTGTTCATGAGGATTTATATGGAAGGGATGGTGAGGCTTCATAGAGTATCAAGGATGATCATCTCTATTCAAGATCCCCATTTTAATCATTTATTTTGGAAGATTTTTTAGCATAAATTTTTATCTCAGTTATATCTTAGTGCATCTTTTCATTCTTAGAAGATGGGAAAAAAGATTAGACATTACAAGTACTAAAGGACATGTTTTATGCATGTTTTATTGATTTTTGTAGATTTGTTAGTGAAGTACATGACTTTGGATAATTTTACCTATAATATTATCCATTAATCTTCAATTATCATTAATTAATTTGAGGCATTTTATGGGCATCCATATCTATCACCTTTTTATTAGACTGAAGTTGGAGAGTCGATGATCATTGGACTAGATTTGCTTCAGAGTATGTATGAGAAAGTGAATGTCATTTTTTAGTAGATGAAGGCTTATCCGGAACAATATAAGTCATATATTGATCAAAGGTGGATAACATTGAATTTTGAGGTTAGTTTTCATATTTTTCAAAGGTTCCTTATTAACATTGGAAACATAGGTTTAGTAGATGTATTAAGCTTTCATTATAGTTTGATAGACCTTTTGAGGTGTTAGAAAAAATTAGTGAGGTGACATATCAGTTGTAACTTATACCCTAGATGGATCAAATTCATGATATTTTTTACAAATCACAACTTCAATGATATCTTCATGATGAATCCAATGTCATTGATTGGGGTGAGTTAAATATTGAGAAATATGTGATGTTTGTGGAGAGGATTTTTGAGACTTATGTTCACTAAAATATAGTGTTGTGAAGATGCGTCAATCCTTTAGTGCATGTTTCATAGAGGCATAGTGGTTTCGAGTAATGTATATGGGAGAAAGAGTCAAAGATGAAGGTTCAATATCCAAAGGTGTTTTTTATTTTATTTTTTAATGATATTAAGATTTTGTTTTATGATGAAATGATTGAGGCTATTCCATATCTTTTATTCCATGCTTTAGCCTTAAAATGGTGTGATTATTTTCTAAGAGGTATCTCATGGGGTGATTAATTCTGGGTTTATTTTTCTCTTCCTAAGTTTTTTTATTGTTTATGATGAGAATAATTTTATAAGAAGATTATATAGATAACTAAATTTTCTTGGTTCTCTAGTTTTAGATTTAAATCCTAAAGGTTCTGAGAGTGGGATTAGATGTGAATAGTGTAAAGTAAGTTGAGTTTGAGATGAATTTTTCCCTATTATACACATCACACTATAGTGGCGAGAATGTCACCCTGATTTGTTACTAGGTGGTGTGTTTTGTTTATGTACTAGATCTAGATAATAAGTGTTTCCTCTGGAAATTATATCCTAATTTAATCACTTTAGTTTATATAATTTTAGAGTTATGGGTTTAATTATTCCATAATACTGTAGTATAGAAGTATTTGGCATCATAGTTGTTCATTGTAGGTGAGAAATTAGGAAATATTATTAGCTCATGATTTTCTTAAGACTTGCGTGTTTCACTAGGATGGTTATTGTTTCACTGTGATATAGTTTTGTAGATTTCAAGTTTTAGGGATGAGGTAACTATGGAATTTAAGGTAAGTGAGGGATTTACCATGAAACTCATAGGTCTTGATCATTAAAGTGTTACTGATTTCATTATAATACAATGTTTCTTGATATCATTGAAATTGAATTTTTGTTGATCATGTGATATGGGGAGATGATAAGAGAGTTTGAACCATGTTTTTTTATTTTTAACTGGACAACCCCATTTCATCATAATAAAATTCATTACACCATGATTTTTAGAGACCCCTTTTTATTTATAAATTTGAGTGGTTTCTTAAATTTTATTCTATTTCTTCCATTTTTTTCAAAACTTTTGGATATCATGTGGGTTACCTAGACATCTTATAATTCTATTTTTACCACCATCAATTTACTCCTCTCATAAGGTCCAATTAACATAGATTGAGGTAATTCTATCTTGGTTATTCTTATTTGTAAGCCACTATTATATTTTTAGGGCATCTAGGGTCTTTTTTGAATTGATTAGGTGAATAAATACTAATTTTTGGTGATTAATTAATGATTTATTATAGTTAAATGAAGATTCGATCATTAAGATTGATCTTTTGATGATGAAATCAATCAAGTTTTGATTTGAGGTAGGTAATTTTGATTTTTGATTTATTATTTTTGTTATTGGTGTGGTTTAAGCATGGTTTAGTTTCTTAGTGGGTATGTAAATATAATTGACCTCAAAAAGGACAAATGAGTTGAATTGAATTAATATGGAAGTGATTCATAATATTCTTATATGACTTATCTTATTATTTTTAGTGTTATTGGTTGGTTATTTTTTTAAACATTCTATTTTAATTAAGTGTGATTGTTAAACATGTGTAACTATGTTTTAAATTGGTTGTGTAATTTTAAACATGTTAATATAATAAAGAAGTGAAAATTTTAATTTATCTTGATTCTTTATGTTGATTATTTGATAAAAAATTAATGAATAAATGAGATTGATTGATTATTTTTATGGTATATTTGTGTGGTAAAATATGTGTGGTGGTGGGAGAGGTTTTGGTTTGGGATATTGATGTGGTGGAGGAAAAAGAATTGATGTGATTCATTGATGAGGTAGATTGATATGATTGATGTGGTAAGGTAATTTTAGTTTCTCAAGGATATGAAATTGTGTTGAAAAAATGAAATAGCTGAAATATAAAGTTAGAATGGGTTATATTAAGTTAATTCAATGCTGAATAATTTTAATTGAAGTGGAGAAAATAATGTAGAGTTGGAAATAAATAGAACGTAAAAGGTGTGGAAAATTATATGTGGTTTGGGTGAGATGAGCAGTTTCTATAATTAATGAATCTAATAAAATTATTGTGATTAGTAATGAAAATATGAAATGATAAAAATATTATTTCATGTTTTGTGGTTATTTGTTTGTTGTGATATTGGTTGATTAAGTGTTTATAGGTGATAATGGTTTTTGTAATTATGTGAAAAGGATGGTTTGATGATGGGATGTGGTTGTAGAGGCATTTATTTAATGAGTATACAAGGTTAGGTTTGTGATATATTGTATAAAATTTTATATTTTATTATTTTTTATTAACTAACAGCTGATTCGAGTAACCTGGTTGATACCCATATGAGGTTTTTAGTACTGGGTGAGACCCTAACATCCAGGATGTAGGTGATCCAGAATACTAACTACTCCTCCTCTACCACTCTTTCTTCTAGTTTTAGTGTGGTTATATAGATGTTGTTTGTGAACATGGTATGAATATATGGTATGGGTATGTAGTAGGTGGTTGTGGTATGTGTATGTGGTATGAATATGTGATATGTAATTGTGGTATGTGGATGTGGTATGAGTACGTGGTATGTGGATATGATAAGGTATGGCAGTGTTGAGATGTTTGTTGTTGGAACAAGAGAGTGACTAGAGTAGCATGGAAGTAGGCATTAAGAACCTATTTTGATATAAATTCATAATTTTTTTATACTAAAATTTTATATGGATTTTTTGAGTTAGACCTTGGTGAGATGTGATAGAGTTGACATGATATATGGAATGAGTCAATTTCATTATTTCTTCACTAAGGGTTTAGTATGATTCTTCCATATTGGCACGATTTTTTAGAGAGGAACCAACTGAGTACGCATATATTCTCAACCCTATTTCTATATATTGGGTTTAAAAATTTTCAATATGGAGTTGATGATAAAGCTAGAAATTACTATCTAATGATGCGATGATTGGTTAAGAGTTGGAGTTTCTATATTAAGATCTGTTCTTGGTATTATCTTTGGAGAAGTTATTTTAGTTTATATATTTTGTTTCATATATGTTATGTTGTTTTTGGGATTATGGGTTGATTTATTTTATGTATTTGAAGTTCATTGGTGATTTTTCTTATTTTATTAGGGCCAAAAGAGGTTATTGAATCCCATGTTTTGTGTTTTATTCCTTTGGTCACAATTTCCAATACATGACATATTGAAGACGGGCTTTAGGAGTCACTCCCATCTTCATTACTAGAACAAGAGGGGTTTTAGTGGGGTTTTTTCATGTAATTATCCTTATTCCATATTGTTATAATAAAATAATGATACTTCTTCAATGAGTTTTCATACATAACACATCCAATACAACAAATTTTGACTGTGAAATGATTCTCACAACATGTGTTTTGACTAAAATTATTCACAAAACATATTCTATGTATTTTTCCTAAAAAAACACATGTTATTTCCACTTTAAATATGATTTTATCATTTTTTTATATAATCAACAATTCATTCACCTTAGAGAAAACTTTGGGAATATCTTTTTAATGTATGAGTCTCTCCTTAGACTCATGAATATTCTCTTTTTTTGTGGTATTTTTCTCCTCACATTTCATCTTTATCCACTATATACTTTTAGAATCAACATACCTTATCATGGATGAAAATTCACTATTCATCCTCTTTTTATCAGCCTACTTCATCTTGGGATTTATATTATTTGGAGTGTCTACTTTTTAAATCATTCTTTTCACAATGATAATTTTATTAGATTTATCATTTTTTCACTTAGATTTTCATTGTATCGATGAACCATTTTTTCCATGGTATGAGAACCTTGATATCTTAGGAACTGATCCATTTCTTAGAATATTTTAAAATACTTTATATATATTTGTAAGACTCCAATATTTTAATTTTATCATCCTTAATAGCATTGTTATTATGGTTTTTCAATTCATCCTTATATCTATTAAGATTTCATACAAGCATTGAATTATCTATTCTTGAGACAAAAATTTATTATATAAATTTTAAATATTCTATAATAATTTATTTTCATATTTGGAATAAAATATTTTTGGTTAAATAATTAAATATTTACTATCCTTTAATCTCTCCTCATTCTTGAAACATCTATGTTCAAGCTCTATGATCTCTTACTCATTAGAATTAATCTTTATGGTTTTATGTTTATGTATCTCAACCTACTCAGCTACTATAGAATCTAGGTCATTTATTTCAATAAAAAACTTTAAATTCTCAAAATAAAAATAAAATATTTAATTATTACTATAAAGTTTTGTTTTTAACTCTCAAAGTGCCATTCTATTGTAATAATTTATTTATATCAAACTTGTGTATAGGCTCCAAGACCCCTCCTCCATATTTAAATATATAATTACAAATGGATACATAATATTGGTGTTTTTTGTGTCAATAATAGTATTATAACCCTAATATACCATCAAAAATATTCTATAAGGTCACCCTCACAACTCAAGTTGCCATCACCTAGTGGGTTATCTTCATAGGAGGAATATTTTACCCCATCCATTAGAATTAAAAATGAATTTTAAGTGTCATATATGATATCCCCAATATAATAAAAAAACATAACTAAGTTAATATTATATAATTTACCTACTCAATATATCATTTTATCATTTTATAGGATTATAAAATATAAAAATACCCTAAAAATTACATGAAAAACCCTAACTGTTTACATCCAATGAAAATCCATTTTTTTACAAAATATATTCATAAAATATTCATATGATATATCTATTACAAAAAATTATATCCTAAATTATGATTCTTTTATAAATCCCATTCATTAAAAAATATTTTGATTTCATAAATAAGGAAATTGGAGTGACAATGTAAATCTCAATAAGGGATAAAATAAATATAAGTAGTATGATGATTCAAGAAATATTTTAATAAATAATGAATATAATTCCGATCCATATCAATGATAGAATATTTTGAATTCAATTAATATAGGATCATAAATAATAATGTATGAAAGTATATAATATATATAGAAAATCAAGAAAAATTCACAGACATAATATTAATATATCTAAGGATTCAACCATAACTTATTACCATAATGAGAAAGCCCACTTGAACAATCCCTACATAATTTCTCTAATTAATAAATTTTTTACCTAATGCATTAGAGAGTTTTATAATTATGGTCCCACTGATCAATATAAAAAATTTAAAAGAACCATTATAATAATTAAATATAAAATCATTCATGTCAATCCATAATGATAAATATAAAGACACAAAATTTTCCCTTATGGAAAGAAAATGAGTCAAATAGAATTATTTAATAAATTTACCATTGAGATAAAATTAAAATAGTACTTAATAATTTTGGTAAAAAAGATCATAGAATGATAAGAATATGTGGAAGAATATTATAATAGAAAATTAGTGAGAGAGAAAGAGATTAAAATGAAATATAAATAGAAATATTAGAGAACTTCAGAGAAAAATAGTATGAACAATTTGTAGATAATGATTAAACACCATAGATAAAATAATTTGAAATACCCTTAACCATTTTATAAGACATGAGTGAATAATCAAATATAGTGTGGATAGTAATTTTTTTACCCTCTAAGAAAATAATAGATATAGGTGAACAAGATGTCTAAAGGATAATATACTCAAAAATACTATATAGAGGATAAAAAAGTAGAGAATAACATGTTTAACCCATGAAGAAGAGGTATGAGTTAAGCAATAATTTTATAAGAAATATAACAATAATTAATCAATTAGGGATAATAGAAAGATATATAAATACATTGGGAATATATATGGGATATTGATATGATTTGACCCAATAGGGCCCCACTTTGACTGACAGTAATCTAGGTGTGTGTAACAACCCAGACTTTTTGAATGATAATTGTTTCCTAAAAATGTCTGTTATATTATATTATTCACAAAGAAACCATATACTTTTTTATTTAAGTGAATATAAAGGGAAATGTGACCATTTTGATTTGACTGTTATATAATCGTGGGTCAATTATGAATATTGGTTAATATGACTGTTGAGAACTATACTCTTGATAATAATTTTAACATTATCATTGGAGTTTATAAGTAAAATTTTGACAATGGAAAATTGATATAGAAAGAGGAGTTGATGGCCTTGACTAGTAGAGTCATTCCATTTAAAGACCATTTGTCAAAACTTGGGAGGGAGGAATTATCACAAGGGTTTTACCTTGACCAAGCCCAAGATGAGCATCAAAATGTGAAGCTTTAATGAAATCAGCTACATGATAAGTTTAAGTTAGTGGAGATTACCACTCGGTTGATGATAGCTGAGGCACCCCAAACAAATACTACCATTGAACACCTTAATATTATGGTGTATGTGGGTGTAATAAGGGGTTATGTGTTGAGTCCCTAGTTACTAAATGTTTAATTCCATTGTATACATAAAATTTTTATTTTATTGTTTATGTTTTTAGAATAGTTTTTTTTAATAAAATTGAGAAGAAATTTGATAATTAGATTTTTTGGATAGAGATTATACTTTTTAGAAAAATATAATTATTATACTAAATGATGACATTATGAATAATGTTTATTTCAATGAAATAATATGATTAAAACAATATTATTTAAAAATAAACGATAAAATAATTTTTTTTTCAATTGTTAGAAATTTTACTATGCATTTCAATCCGCTATTATTTTTAATAAATAAGGTTTTTTATATTTAAAAGTTAAAATTATCATATTTTAAGAATTATTATGATAAAATAAATATCATTTTTAAAATTAGAATTTCAAAATTATGTTAGGGTTAATTTATGATAATTTTCTAAATTTCTTTATTTTTTTCCTGAATAGTAAAAATACAATTTGAGTTTTTGGGTATGTTAATGACATCATAATTATAATATAATGATTTCATAAATAATTAACCAAAATACATGAATTGAAATATGTTATTTTATTAATTTAAATTATTTTAATATATTTTAATCAATTTCCAAATATATTATTTACTTTCCTAATTCTAAAATGGAAAATTAAAATTTAAAAATGTTTTATTTGTAAAAAAATTAATTTTCCTTAAAAAATAAGTAATATAAAATTATGGTCGAATCTTGTGGATTAGAATAACATAAAAGGTTTCCAAAGTTTCTAATACCATTGGAAAATAACATGGAAAAGTCCATGGTTTTTCATTTACCACTACCTAGGTTTCCAAGGCCAATATTTGGAAATTAATAAACAAATCCTCATCTTTTTCTATAAATATCCACCCATTTATCCATTTCATTTCACTCCCAATTCATCCTCCATGAAGATATAATAGTTTTACCTTCCAAGGAGTCATCCTAAGGTGTCTTCAACCCCCAAGGTCCCAATCCTCAACATTTAGGAGTTTCTCTTCATGGTAATGGAAATATCATTCTTTTCTCTTTGTTTCAATAACCTATTTTTGTATATACATTCTGATCATTATGGTAACTCTCTATTTTTTTCATTTTTATTCATTACCTTAGTTTCAAATTATGTTTTATTAATGGAATAACCCTGTCCCCTCTCTTTTTACCCTTTTCTAAAACCATGGTTTATACTCGTTTTGCTGTTGATTTTACTTCTCAAAATCTCTCTCTTCTGCTCAAGAAATTCCCTTTTATTTTCTTTTTTTTAAATAAACAAGCCTATTTATTTTCGAGGGGTATTAACCAAGATGTAAAATTGATTAATTTTATTATGTTATTGACATAAATAAAACCCATATTCACTTTATGTGGGTTATAAATGACATAATGATCTTTTTTTTAAAGTACTTTTGAAACACCATGATTTCGATATGAAAAACATTTTATGTTATTCTAAATGGGTTATTTATGAAATAATTTATTATAATATATGTGTATTACATTAAAATTAATAAATATTAAGGGTATTACCTTATATAACTCAAATGAATTAGGTAAAGAATTGTATCTCTAAATATGAAATGTTTTATGATACTTTGGTGAATAACCTTGGTAATTTTTATGACACCTTAGTAACAAACCTTGGTGATATGATTATAAATGTCTCATTTTAATTTTTTATCAAAATTTCCATTTCATGATTCATGCTCTTATTATTATTATATTCTTTTTCTCATGACTTATCGTTATGACTCAATTTCTTATTGATATTCCTCAAGATCACAAGAAAACAGTTTCCCTTGCTTTTCCTTACTTGGACTTATGCTCACCCTTTACATTGATGTATAGCCTCAGGTTATGAGATGAAGTAAATTCACTTAAGAAGAAACTATTATGAATAATTTCAATTATATTATAATAATGTTTTAATTTTTCATGTATTATGTACCTTTTTTCCAAGAAACTAAAATTTAAAAGACCCTCTATTAGTACCATGTAAATGAAAGGTTTATGTAATAAAAAGGTAGGATGCCATAGTTGGTATCAAAGTATGGTTTAGTTATTTATAGAAATTAGTATTTTAAAACTTCAGGAAGAACCTTAGGTACAAGTGAAAATATAGGAAAACATCATGGTATTTTGGTGAAGTATTAAATAAATGGTTTTTGATAAAATAAATCCCTATCCGGATACAAAAAAGTGGATGTGGATATGACATATATGTATCTAAGGATACAACCTGAAAATTCCACTTTGAGCTAGACTCGAATGGGAACTAGTACATGATAATGGGCCTTGATTTACTCCTAGTTTTACACTCTCATGAGATTTTTTTGGTTAATTACATGATTTTTATGAACCATTTTGAATGATTTATAGAAAATTTAATTGTTGGTAAAGAATAAAATATTCAAACATGATGTTTTAAGACATAAAATTATTTTATGATTATAAGATTATTAAAATAAAAACATTTCTCACTAAGTTTTTCTTCTTTTAAAAAATGGTGGTAAATATGAGTAACTATGTAAATGGTGATCAATAACTTGAATCAACTGAGAAATATGAATCAATTAACTCGAGTTATGAGTAATAACTTGAATCAAGCTGAGAGACTGGATTCAACTCAAAGGGAAAAAATTTCATTGAGTCCTTTATGTGTCAATGACCACCTTATTTTAGTGGATCTACCAAACCATTGATTTATAAATAATGGATAAGCTCTATAGAAAACTTATGTTCTGTAATTTTTTTGAAGCAAGATAAAGTCACCCTAGATGTGTACTGCTTCGATGGAGAAGATGATCAGTGGTGGAAACTAGTTAAAAACACAAATACAAGAAGGGAGATTGATGATATGAAGTGGTAAGAGTTTAGGGGAACATTTTTAAAAAAATATTTCCCTTGTTATATGAGAATAAAAATGGAGATGGAATTCCTAGAGCTGAAGCAGAAGTAAAATGAATCCGTGGGAAGCTATGAGATGAAATTTATTGGGATTTCTCACTACACCTCGAGCTTTTTCATGAATCCTAATAAAAAGATTGATAGATTATTCAGTGGATTGAGACCCCATCTACAGAATAATCTATCCAATCAAGACTATGAAACGTATTATGAGAAAGTGTAAAGTGATATGAAGGTTGAACTAGAGTTTAGAGAGACACAATGACCCTATATATATTATAGAAATAAGAGATATTTGGATCCAAAATTTGGGAGGAACTTTGATCATGGAACAGGAGAAAATAATGTGAAACTTACCACATGCAAAAAATGTGGGAATAAAAATTTTAGGAACTGATTTATTAGGAGAGAGAAATGTTACAAGTGTTGAATAGATTTCAATATTACTTGGAATTGTTAAAGTGAGGTGAAGCCTCAACTTCTCAACACTAATGACAAAGGGAAGATGGTGCAGGCCCATCTTGAATTCCAATGATTCAAGTGTGGATAGCCTGGTAACTTTTCTAATCACTATCCAAATACAAATATAATGTATGAGAATCACTATCAACCCCAACATAGGCTAAGGGAGTAAGTTTGGGAGTTTTCTATCACAACGGATGAAGTTGAAGCTCTAAATGATGTGGTGGCAGGTACTATTGTTCTTCTCTCAAAGATAGAAAGTATTTTATTTGATTATGGTTCTATGAATTCCTTTATTTCTTCCAAGTTTTCAAAATATATAATTAATCCATAAACTTATAGAAGTATAATTATCAATCAAGACTCCTGGAGGGATTATCAATGCATCAGAAGTGTATAGAAACTCTAGTATTGGATTTGGAAAGCCCAATTTCATTACAAATCTAGTTTTCATTACCATGATGGAATTCAACACTATACTAGTGATGGACTGGATATAAAATTATAATACTAATATCAACTCCAAAATCAAGGAAATCTCAATATTATTTAATGGAAAATCTATAGTTATTTTCAATGGAGAGATATCTAGACCTGCACTTTGTGTAGAAGCACCTCCCATAACCTTCTTTATGGAAATGATTGGTGAATATGGAGAAGGAAATAAAAGTATACAAATAGATAATGTCACCATAATTCAAGAATACATTGATGTATTTCCTGAGGAGTTACCTAGAACTCACCTATAAAGAGAGGGAGATTTCTTCATTGAACTCAAACCTGGATCCAAGTTGATATCAAAGACCCCATATAGAATGGAAAATGTAGAGCTAGAGAAATTAAAGGAAAAAATCAAAGATGTTTTGGAGAAGGGATTTATCCGAACAATTACATCTCCTTAGGTAGAACCTATTCTCTTAGTGAAGAAAAAGTATAGATCAATGTGGCTATGTATTGATTATAAAGAACTTAATGAGATCACAGTGAAGAACAAGTACCCTATTCCAAGGATTGGTGATTTATTTGTACAGCTTCATGGGGATTAATTATTATCCAACATTGATCTTCGATCTGGTTATCATAAATTAAGGTTGAAGAAAGAATATATTTCAAATACTAACTTCTGATCAAGATATGGGCTTTATGAGTTTTTTATGCCCTTCAGCTTGACTAATGTTTCTACTATATTTCTAGATTTGATGAATAAAGTCTTTAAAGACTACCTTGATAAATTTTTGGTAGTTTTTATTGATGATATTATGATATTTTATAAAATTTTTGAGGAGCATTAGGATAATTGAAGGGTTATATTAAAAACTATAAGGAAGGATAGTCTATTTTGAAAGTTCAGAAAATGTGAATTTTGGTTACAACAAGTTTATTTCTTAGGGAACATTGCAAAAAATGAAGGGTTCTTAGTTAACCCTTTGAAGGAAAAGGTTGTAGAGGAGTGGAATTATCCTAAAATTGTAACTGATATTTTTAGTTTCCTTGGTTTAATATGATATTTTATGAGGTTTGTGAATTATTTTTCACTAATTTATAATCCACTAACCAATTTTACTCAAAAGGGGTCAAGTTTATCTGAAAAAAGAAGTGTAATCAAAGTTTACAAGAGTCAAAGAAGATATTGGTTATTGAACCTATGTTAACTCTACCCTTTCTCAGAGAAATATTTGTTATTTTTAGAGATGAATATATGAAAGGTCATGGGTGAGTCCTCATGAAATATTACAAGGTGATTGCTTGTGCATATCGACAGTTGAAACCTCTTGAGAATAATTATCCTATGCGTGATCTAGAGTTGGATGTGGTTGTTTTTGCTCTGAAGATATGGAGGTACTATCTTTATGGAGATAAATGTGATATATACATAGGAAATAAAAGTTTTAAGTATATTTTAATGCAAAAGGAATTTAACATGAGACAAGGGATATGGTTGGAACTTCTTAAAGACTATAATTGTTCAATTCATTATCACCCCAGAAGAGAATTTTTTTTTGTTAATGCATTAAGTAGGAAAGGCCCTATTTTTTTTGTCAATGATGAGGATTTAAGGATATCCATTGATCAAGGAAAAGTAAGGTAGGAAATGGGATTCATGAGGGAAGGGACATCATCAACCCTATCCCAAATGATTTCTCAAAAATAATTACTAGAGAATATCAAGAAAGATCAAATAGAATATCCTTTTTTATAGAAGAATATAGAGGTTGTGATTAATGGGAAGTTTCCTGAGTTCAATATTGACCAAGAAGGTGTACAGATATTTCATACAAGGATATGTGTTTCATCTATTCTGGAAATAAAGAAGGATACTATGGATGAAGATCATAGATCTATATTATCTATACATTCTAGAAGAACTAAAATGTATAGGGACTTCGTGATCATTATTTATGGGATAACATGAAAAGGGAGATTTCCAAATATACTACAAGGTGCTTGGTGGGTCAAGAAGTGAAGGCAAAGTGAAAAAAGTTTCTAAAGCGGTATTAAAAACACTAACTATAACAACATGGAAGTGGGACAATATCACTATGGACTTTGTCCCTAGTCTCCCAAGAAAATCCCAAGGAAACAATGTGATAGGAGTTATAGTGTATTATATCACCAAGATAACCCTTTTCATCACTATTAGGGAATATTTTTTCCCTTGAAAAACATGACAAGATATACACAAAGTAAGTGGTAAGGCTACATGGGGTATCACTCTCTATCATTTCTTATCATGATCCATGGTTCACATAAAAATTCTAGAAATTTTTTAACATTTTATGAGTAATGAATTGAATTTAGTACAACCTGTCACCCAAAAACTAATGGAAAAATTGAAAAGAATATTCAGAAACTCAAGGACATGCTGAGAACAGGCTCAATGGAGTTTAAAGGTGGATGAGATCAACACCTCCCATTATTTTAGTTCTAATATAAAAAAAGATTTCAAATGAGTGTTCAAATGGTATCCTATAAAGTTATATATGGGAAGAAATGTATAACTCTGATTTTTCAGGATAAAGTTTTTGAGAGAAAGATTCTTAGACTTGATCTTATATAAGAGATGATAGAAAACATTCATACCATTCAACAATACATAAAGACTGCTCAGAGTCGGTATAAGAGCTATACTGACAACCATAGAAGGGACTTGGAGTTTTATGTTGGTGAAAAAGTATTCCTTATAATTTCACCTTGGAATAGAGTCAAGCAATTTGGGAAGGATAGGAAGCTTATCCCTAGGTATATTTGACCTTATGATATCCTTACTTGAATAGGAGAAGTGGCCTATAGGCTTGTAGTTACACCAAATCTAGCTCATGCTCATGATGTATTCCTTGTATCTCTCTTGAGGAAGTATATACCTAACCCTTAACTTGTACTTATTCCAAAGGTTGTGCAACTATAACATGACCTCTCTTGTGAGGAGTATCTGGTGGTGATATTGGACCGTAGATACAAGGTTCTATGAAACAACACTACCCAAATCGTCAAAGTGTTATAGAGGAATCATACATATGAAGCAGTGATGTGGGAACCATATGAGAAAATGGGACATAAGTACCCACACCTTTTCTAAACTAAGAGAAAAAGTTGAAATTTGAGGGATGCAATTTCTTAATGGGGGAAGGATGTAATGACCCATACCTTTTTAATGATAATTGTTTCTTAAAAATGTGTGTTATATTATATTATTCCCAACAAAACCATATATTTTTTTAATAAAGTGAATATAAAGGGAAATGTGACCATATAGATTAGATCATTATATGACCATTGTTCAATTATGACCATTGGTTAATATGACCATTGGGAACTATACTCTTGATAATAATTTTAATTTTATCATTAGAGTTTATAAGTAAAATTTTGATAAAGGAAAATTGATACAGAAAGAAGAGTCGATGGAATCAACTAGTAGAGTCATTCCGTTTAAATCCCATTTGTAAAAACTTGGGAGGTAGGTATCATCATTGGGGTTTTTCCTTGACCAATCCCTAACCTAGATATAATAAGTGAAGGTTGAATGAAATCACCTATGGGAGAATTTCAAGTTAGCGTAGATTACCACTCGGTCGATGTTAGCTGAGGAACCCCACAAAACTACCACTATTGCATACCATACTCTTAGGGAATATGTGGGTGTAATAAGGGGTTATAAGCCTAGGAACTATTTACTTAAAGTTTTCAATTATATAAATAAATTTTTTATTCCATCATTTCTGTTTTAAGAATATTTTTTCTTAATAAAACTGGGATGGAATTTGATAAATGGATTTTTTAAAAGAGATTGTACTTTTAAAAAAATATATAATTATTATTATAAACTAAGTTATTATGAATAATATTTATTTTAATTAAATATTATGATTAAAACACTCTTATTTAAAAATAAATTATAAAATATTTTTTTCAAGTGTTAGAAATTTTACTATGCATTTTCAATCTTCTATTATTTTTAATAAATAAGGATTTTGATATTTAAAAGTTAAAATTCTCATATTTAGAAAATTATTATGATAAAATAAATATCATTTTTTAAATCATAACATCTAAATTATGTTAGGGTGAATTTATGAAAATTTTCTAAAATACTTTATTTTTTACATGAATAGTAAAAATACAGTTTGAGTTTTGGTATGTTAACGACATCATAATTATTTAATAATGATTTAATAAATAATTAACCACAGTAAAAGACTTAAAATATTTTATTTTTATTAATAAAAACTATTTTAATATATTTTCATCAATTTCTAAATATATAATTTACTTTCCAAATTCTAAAATGGAAACTTTAACTTTGAAAATGTTATTTTGTGAAAAATTTAATTTTCCTTTCCAAAATAAGTAATATAAAATTATATTAGACTATTTTGGATTAAAATATCATAAAATTTGTCCCAATTTTTCAATACCATGGTCAAACACATGGTTTTTCATTTACCACTACCTAGGTTTCCAAGGCCTATATTTAGAAATTAATAAAAAAATCCTCCACTAGTTCTATAAATACCCACCAATTTATCCATTTAATTTCAATCCAAATTTATTATACACTAATATATGATATTTTTACCTCAAAATTAGTCCTCCCAAGGTTTCCTCAATCCCCCAAGGACCCAATCCTCAAGTTTTAGGAGTTATTTTTAAAGGTAAGGGAAATATCCTTCCTTTCTCTTCATTTTAAGAACCACTTTTTGTTTATGTTTTCTGATTGTTATGGTAACTCTCTATTTTTTTAATTTTTATTCATTACATTACTTCCAAATTATTTTTTATCAATTGGATTCCCCTATCCTCTATTTTTCATCCTTTTATAAAACTACGTTTTATACCCATTATGCTGTTGATTTTACTTCTCATAATCTTTCTCTTCTCCTCAAGAAATTCCCTTTTATTTTCATTTTGTGAATACCCATACCTATTTATTTTCTAGTGGTATTCAAAAATATTTAAAAATTGTTTATTTTATTCTGGTATTTATATACATAAAGGCTCCATTCCCTTTCTGTGGGTTAAAAATTCCATAACGATCATGTTTTTAGTTCACTTTTAAAACACCATGATTTTGATATAAAACCCATTTTCTTTTATTCTACATGGGTTATTTATGCAATGATTTATTATGATATATTTGTATCACATAAAAATTAATACATATGAAGGGTGAGCTTTTATATCACTCCAATGCAGTGGGTAAATAATTTAATCTCTATAGATGGAATGTTTTACGATACTTTGGTGATCAACCTTGGTAATTTTTTATAACACCTCGGCGACAAACCTTGATGATATGCTTATGAGTGTGTCATTAAAATGTTGTATTATAATTTCCCTTGTTATTATTCATATTCTTATTATTATTATATGCCTCTTTCTCATGCCTTATCATTATAACTCATGTTTTTATTGATATTCCTCAAGATCATAAGTAAACTTTTTCCCTTTCTTTTCTTTACCAGGACTTATGCTCACCCTTTCCTTTGATGTATGTACCTAAGTTATAAGATGTAGTAAATTTACTTAGGTAGAACCTATGATTAATCCTTTCAATTGTATTAGTATAATGTTTTAAGTTTTCATGTATTATCTACCTTTTTTCCAAGAAACTTAACTTTAAAAGATCCTTTGTTTATACCATGTAAATGAAAATTTTATATAATAAAAAGGAGGGATTACATAGTGTTCCACCCCAAGACTATCTCTAATTGACCATGGGTTATAGAATAACACAAATAAGTAATAACAAACATTAGAGGTATTAGGCAATAACAACCTGCTATATACATATATCTTCAATATTCAAAATTAACAAGAAACCTCTCCAATATATATAAAAAACAATTCCATATAAAATTTATATATGAGACATAATCTTATAAATACAATACCATATAGGCAACCACTAATGGAGAAGACATTTTCATAACATAACATCACCAGGCACAACATACTCTATCCATGTGAAAACACCACCTCATTTTAGAAACTCTAGGATCAACCTCTAATAGAACCCATCATTGCTAGGTATAATCGTATGCTATAAAAAATTAACACAACCAACCATGATAATACTATACCCACCAAGGAGACCTTCAAACCATGAAACATCTACTCAGAAACAACACATATGGTCCTAAAGCCCATGCATGGGTGAGTGTGAAAATACTCAGTAGGGCACCCCAAAACCTTAAGGGGAATACAAAACAATATGTAAACTTAGACTCTAGAATAATATAGGAACTTGAAAGAAGGTAATAATATAGATATTCTCTATAATTAGAAGTCACCTAGGGAAACAAGTAAGTCTCACTCATCTCATCTCTAATCTACGAAGGATTATATCTCATGAGAAACTATAAATGATTTAAGTACTAAAATGATCACAAAGTCTAAATTTGGAATCTTAACTGTAATTCACATATTAAAGGAAATTTATTGAGGTATACACATCACTTTAGGGATTACTCCACCTTATTATATAAAACTACCATATTTTCATTTTAAAAATGTTTAAGGGAACTCAAACCTTGTATAATAATTGTTTTAAGTTAAGGGAATATTGACCCATAATTTCCATAACTACCCAACTATGTGAAAACCCATGCATCTCATAGAATATGTAGTAGTGAGAATACCCTCAATAAAGTATATGTGTATGTAGAGGTAGTTAGAAAACCTAATATAATACCCTATCCTTATTGAGAAAATAACTACAAATGAGGGATTACTTAACTCCATAGATAAAGGGACCATGCCCCATGAGTGGGGAGATCTTGACATTATCTATTGTGTGGGGGACCACTCTTTATCAGTGCCAAGGGGGTACCAAAATCATACTGATATGGAGTAAATGATTCCAAAGTATGTAGGGGATTACCAATTATAGGGTGAATATGGGGGGCCCACTACTAGGGTATTACATGACCCCATGCCTTCTTTGACTGTGTTACCCAAACCTAGACATTGCCACTATGGAGATAAGATCCTGAAACTAATCCAAACACCTCACATTATAAATAATATAGATATAAGGATCATACCAGCATTCCCTATTTTGAAAAACACTTAGAATGGTTCATGTGACCAAATATGAGTCTCGAGGAAGAAATTTTGAAAAACACTAAATGTTAGATAGTTTGTGACATGTATGGTAGGGAACATAATGTGTGACTTTGCAACAGTAGATAATTCATGTAATAAAACTGGTATTTACATGTGGACATCAACATACATGATGCATAAAATATGTCACACAATGTATGAGACCAATGAGATACTCTACATGTACCACCAGTTTTAAGATTTATGTATAAGGTGACCTGAGCATCCTATACATAAATATTAAATCATTTTAATGAATATTAAATATATATCACTAAAATACATTCCAAAAAACCATAAATATTCAGGGTATTTTGAGACTAGATAATATAATAAACTTATTTTATGAAATATCATCAAAATTTACCACAAAGTTCTTCTCACATAATACCCTTCTTAGACATATCATACTTAATACCTTTCTTTATAACATGGGGAAATGTAAACCTAAAAAAGGGTGAGATAAAATTCTTAGTAAGGGTAAACATGGGAGAAAAAAATAAAATATCATAATTGATTATAATATAATAATAAGGGTATGATATATTTTTATAACTTATGAAATTCATACCCAATCGGTCATAGATTATAAATCATGAGTCATGACCAAAAACCTTATCATAAAAAAATTCATGAGCCATAAGAGTGAAGAAACATCAAATCAATCATGAGCCATGAGTGAATATAATAATGATTAGAAAATTTCTTAAGAATGTGAAACATAATCATATTTATAGAAAATAATTTCATTGGTTAATGATCACTACTGAGACTATCATAAAATAGTGGACAAATTCCCATAGTGGATTTGGTTCACTCCTCATTCCCTTTTCATTCATGGTGGATAAAGTCCCATATTAGATTGGGTTCCCTCCCCATTGAATTTAATATTATCTCATGAAATATAAATATAAAAAAATTAATTGGAGGGATATATAATTCTGGGTCCACCCATTATATAATGAAAACCATATATATGTGTGCCTTAAGATTGTAAAATTATTCATCATTTCATCATAACTTAATTAACCCGTGGGAAAAAATGGGTTTCATGAAAGAATCATTAAAACATTATCCTTATAATCCATACATATAAATAAAGTGTATTTTATGATAATATAATATCTCTAATGAAGAATAAAAATTATTAAAGGATGTTGACATAGATGAAAAATACTCTTATAAAAGCTTTAAAAATATACTTTGAAAATCAATAGAAAAAATTCTTTTCTTTTGGTAAATTTTAAAAACTAAAAATTATAGATATATGTGAATTTTATTTTCTTTATAAAACCATATAAAATTATAAATAATTATTGATAATGAATAATGGTCACGATGAAAAGAAAATCAGTTCATTTGATAAATGTTAAAAAAATATATTTTTTCACACTTTTTTAGAAAGTAAAGTATAACTCATATGAAAAAAAATGTAAAGATTAATTTTTAGAACATTTAAAATAAAATAAAATATGGTTGAATATGACTTTAAAAAATAATTAGATAGTATAAAATGACATTTATAAAACATTTTGAAGAATATGGACCTGGAAGGAAAATATTCCCAAATTAGAAGAAAAAATATGGTTGGATTTGCTTTAAAACATTATTTCATTCTTTTTGAAAAAAAGATAAAAATGGAAATAATACTTTAAAGCATAAAAAAAACTATAGGATAATAAAATTTATTGGTTTTAGAGATAAATAACATACATTTTCCCATAATTTAAATCAAAACATAAACAATCCTGATAAAATTCAGATTGTCACATAAGCCCTCATAACTTTGGTAATCTCTGAATTAAAGCCTTATAAAGGAGATAAACTTTTATAAATTAATAAATACCTATAATTTTCCTGAATTGTGTTATAAAATTCATTCATTGGTTGTATTCACATCACACATAAGAAAGAAGTTGGTGAATATAAGACACATCTCTATGAAGGGAAATTGGGATGAGGAAACCCTTACCTCAAGTCCTGATTTGATTCACACATGCTCTAAAATATTTTATAATAAATTTATATTTATTATAAATATATATAATAACCATATTAATACTTATATCACCATATATGATTCATTCATAATTTTAAATCACCCATTTATTAATAATTCTCCACTAAAATCAATATTTCAGGTGTTAACTGATTCCTTTTTCATGAATGTTTTAGTTTGGTGATTCTAGTATATGAACCTTGGTCATGGTATCATCATATATATATAATATTAATCATTTAATAAATATAATATTTATTAATTATATAAAATTTTATAAAAATCCATGTAAGGCAATGATGAAAAATTAATTACACCACTCCGTGGAGGTGGTATTCCACACATATACATGGAGTGATACTTTTATTTTTAAATGAATAGAAATAAAGGAATGTATATAATAGTTTATCTTTAAAAATTAATAATTATATCATAAATATCATATATATTCATTAAATACATCAATATAACAATACAAGTTAGGTGGTGATGAAAAATGAAACATTCCACTTCATGGATAGGGTATCCCATACGTACACATGAGCAATGGTTTTATTTTCCATTAGATGAAAAGGAGATAGAAAATGGAAGTAACATTAATATAAAAATATTTCAATATAGTAAATATAATTATGTAATTATATTAATATGGATATAGAATATTTTTAAGAGGAGGAAGAATAAATAAACAAGAAATAGATCTGTAAAGAAAATTACCTATTCGTTGAGTATCGTCCTTTAGTTTACACCTCAATCCTTATTAGGATAATGTTTAGGTGATACCAGGTGTAACTCCCTAAACCCAGTTACCCAGAGTCGGTGCATTATTTCATTACATTGGAATGATCACAAGAAAATCAAATCCTGAAGGACCAATCAGTTTAGTATCCTTAGAAATACTAGATACAAACATAAGTTTTACATTACATCTTGAAATGAAAAAACAACATATTATCCCACTTGAAAACTCTCATATTACTTAGAATTTCACTACAGGTCAATAAAAATATACTTCTTCATATCCTAGGGAAAATGAAACATAATAAAGGGGTGAAATCAGATGGTCAGTAAGGATAAATAATATAGCAAAAGCAATCATAAATAAGCATAAACTTTTAAGGAAAGGTATAAAATTGAAATATAATAATTTTAAACATAATATTAAGCATAATATAGTAAAAATAAATAAAATAATTCTATTTAAACTTTCAAATGGATATTCTACTAGTCGAATAATCACATGTAATATCAATAACTAATCTCATAACGAGTAAATGCATAATGCCGAACATCATAACCATACCGTCAAGGCCTCGTGCCAAGACCATTACCATACCATTAAGGCCTTGTACCAAGACACTAGTTTGTATCATGAGAAATACAAATTTATTGAGGGGCTATATCAGTCCCCTCTCTTCACTTACTAAGTCCAATTCATTTCTCATATAAAAAGGGTGAAACATAACATAAACATTTTTATTAAAACTAGTATATGAAATGTTAATAATTTAACCAAAAACCATGAATGGTATAAACATAGAAAATCCATAGTAAAATATATTATAAACCCTTAAATAAAACATTGAATATTTTATCATAATAATTCAACCTCAAATAATCATAAAATCCAATAAAGGATGTTGACATAGATGAAAATAATTTAATAAATTCATTAAAACTCATTAAGGGAAACATACCTTTTTTTACATTGAAATAATTTAGAAGCTCCAAAATTATAAAATAAAACATTTATTTTGAAAATAACCTTATAATATTGTTATAAAAGATTCAAAATGTTAAGGAGTCTTAACAGTGTAAAATATCCACTTGCATTGTACAAGTTAAAAAAATTTCTTTCCTTAATTTGTCAAAAAGGTTACGAAGTTCCTCATTTGGAAAATGATGGAAAGATTCCTTTCAAAAAAAATTTAAAAAATTAAAACATGGGTGAAAATGACTTTAAAAAATTGTTTATAATATTTTGAATTAAATTTTAATAAACATGAATATGGATGATAAGGATATCCTAGTAGATACTTACGTATAAGAAAATATTGGATAATAAAGGGATTGTGAAATTAACTCTTACCTTATACTTTTCATTAGTAGAGGGTGTGTTCACCATATTTATGATGGTTAATCATGTTATTAAATTATACAAGGACCATATCCATATTTATGATATCATATATGATCCTATTATATCATTTTATTAATATTATTTCAATATTACCATTATTTCGTGTGTTACCTGCTTCGTTTTCCCATTCATATTTTGCCATGTAATTCATGTTTTTTAGGCATAGGAAGTATTTTATTTATTTAAAGAATGAAATTCAGTTTATAATTATTATTTTTACTCATAATATAAATTTTATAATAATCTTGAATTGGAAACATGGAGAATGAATCTCACCGCATCATGGAGACGGTAGGTCGTATGTATGTATGAGCGACGATATCATTGCCTTGATGGTTAAATGGTATGTAATTGGATGGTATATTAATTATAAATAACAAATATCATGTTATATTCATTATTTATATCCATTATACTCATAAATATATCCATCCAATTAAATTAGTGTTGAATAACAAATTACATCACGACGTGGAGACGATAAGCTGTACGTACGCACACATGGTGATATTGTTATTCATATGATGGATAAAATGAGAAATATGGTTTTTACATGATTATAATAACATCTAAGTATATGGATGATATTTGAGTTATTATTTTGATATATAAACAACATATAAATAAGAAGTATAAGAAGAAAAGAACTTTGAAAGAGGTGATAAAACAATTACCTCTTTTTCGGGTATCTTCTTTTGGTTTGCATAAAAAGGAATCCTTAGGATGGATTTATGACCAAAGTGTGGCCTCTAAGATGATTTAGAGATACTGGGAGAGGAAATGGGAAGGGTTTGGATGAACCAAAAGGCTTTATATGCGTGATTAAAAGAGAAGGATAGGTTCCCTTTTATAAGATAGGGGAGGGACATATTTGGAAATACCAAAACTATTAAATTAATATAAATTAATTTTTATATTATAATGGCTTTAAAGTGGATAATTTATAAGATAATATGAGTACAGGTCGAAATAATCTAAACAAATAAAATCTGGACATGTTTTTATTTCATTTTAAACCTTATCATTATGATTTATCCTTATCTAATCTATTTAATTTTAATTGTGGTAATAACATTCTAAATATTAAATGGTTATAAATATTTACTTATATGGTTTCAATTTTCCATAATTGGAAATTATATGATATTTTAGACCTTATAATTTTAACTTTGTAATTTCTAAATATTTTTATTATTTTTAAATAATTTAATGAATTGTTATTTTTATAAAATATCAATAGTGTCAATTTTGACACTATTAATTTCTTTGATTTTAAATAAACCCAAATAGAAGATAAATTCAAAAAAATCATTTAATATACTCAAAAAATGTCATATTCACCTAGAAAATTCATGTAGAACCTTAATTAATAAAATTATTTTTTTTAATGTTTTTAATATCATTTATTTGATATTTCTATTAATAAAATAATTTTTGTGTCACAATTGTGTCAACCTTAATAGTAATTATTTAATCTCTAAAAATTATAAATAAATTTCTATGATGTAGGTAATGATTTTATATTTCAATATACTACCTATAGTCAATGTTATCTCCTATTTATCCCTATATTAAAATTAATATACTTATATAAAATGAGATAGTGGCATTTTGTCACATTCATTGATTTTAATAATATTATTTTCATATTCATGGGAAAGTGTCCATTAAGTGATTTAATTTAGAAACATAGACGATAAGGGTTTAATTAAGTAATTAAATATAATTTTTATATGGGTTAATATAATTTTATAATATTAGTGTTACCTTTAGTTACCTGATTTACCCTTAACCGCGATAATAAAAAAATTACTGAAATTACTACTCATAATGACAAAAAATAAAAGTAGTATATTAACATAATTTGTACCCAATTATTAAAAATATGGAATCCATTTTTAAAAATTTATAACACATAATTTTTAGTAATTAATTTAAAATTAAACCCCGTTAACAAAATGAGAAAATGATATTTTGAAAAGTAAAAATCATCAAAAGATTGACATGTGTTTATATCTAATTTTAATGTGAAAATAATTCCAATGAACTAAATTATATTAAATGATAAAAATATAATCTAGTTATACTTTAAAAACATTCAAATGTATAATTTTACACTATAAATTATTTCAATTAAAAAAAAAATTTCAATTAAAATTTAGCATTTTCACTATTCATCAAAATATGAAAGTTATCAGAAAAACACCAAACATTTATACAAAATAAATATTTATGTCTCTATTACAAATAAGAATTTTATTTTTTAAAATTTAATATACAAAATTTTCAAATATTGGATTTAAAATGGGTGCACCTCAAAAGGTGACAAAATTGCATTTTTGGAAAAATAATTCTTTTATCCAAAAAATTGAATTTGTTATTATATTATGTCTAGGAAACACATAATATGAATGTTAAAATTATATGAAATATATAAAATTCAAAATTTGGTTAATAATATTCATAAACTCTAATTTAACATCTTTGTTATATATCATATTAAATAATAATATTTTATTAATATACTGTTGTTCGGTAAAACTAGGCCTTGCGTGTAATGAAAGCTAACTCATTGTTGTGTGTAGCATAAGCTTAACATGGTGTTTAATAAAAAGAAATAAAGTAATAAAATTAATTTTATTCCAAAATTAAAATATTGTAAAGTCTTGTGGTGTTACACCAGGACCTCAAGGATGTGGGAAGGAAAGTTGGTAAGATATTTGGTTTGGTCTTGGTTGAAGTAGAGTGCTCAATGTGCGTTAAGAAGTTACAAGAGTAGGTTCCCTTTTACAAGTGAGGGGAGTTACACCCTTGTAAATATTCAAAGTTTTAAAATAATATAAATTTATTTTTATGAGAAAGTGAAGTTTACAAGGACCTTTTTTGGTGCCACTGAGAGTGAAATTACCTTAAATTTTATAAATGAAATTCCCTTTCTAAATGAGTGAATGACTTATTAAGAAATGAAATTATAGAAAAAACATGTGATAATTTGGTTATTTTGGACCTTTATAAGTTATATACTGTCAAATTTAAAAGATATTTAAGTATCATAACCATTGATATCATAGATATTATAGAATTATTATATTATTAGTATACATTAAGGGTTATAATAAAGTTCAATTGACATAGAAAAAGGAATATATGACCTCGGCCAGTAGGATTGTACCCTATGAAACCCATTTATCAGAGCTTCCAAGGGAGATAATATCAATGTGATATTCCCTTGACCAAGAACAATCCAATATCCAATAAATAAAGAATGAGTGAAACCTTTTATGCTATAATTTCAAACTTATCGAGATAATGACCCAAACCATGTTTACCAAACCAACTCAAAAAAATATCACCATCGCACATGATACCCTTAGGTAATTCCTCTGTGTAATAAAGGGATATGTATCTAGAACCTATAAATATGAATTTTTATATTTTATTTAAATAAAATAATAATTATATTAATTAATTTTTATTATTACTTTTTAATTGATTATATAATGAGTTTGATAAAAATTAGATTTTGATACGATGAAACAAAAATTGTATTTTTAGGAAATATATAGTTTCAATAAATACACCCTTTCTTAAGAATTCAATAATTTTTGAAATAAATTATATTTTAATAAAATATTATTATGAATTAATATTTTTTAAATTTAAATGATAATATAATTTTATGAAGCCAGATGGAATTTTTGTAAGGGTTAGAAAACTGTTATTATCAGAAAAACCCAACATTTTTCAACAAATGTGTATTTTTTATTTAATAATAAATTATCATATTTAGATAATTATTTTAATAAAATAAATATTATTTTTGAAATTAGAACATCAAAATTATCCAATAGTGAATTTTTTCTAATTTCCAGAGACAGTCGAAGTTTGTGGTCAAAATTAAATACGGTATAAATATACGATATGTATAATGACATCATAAATGAAAAAAAGTGATTTAATAAATAATATAAATAGTATACAAGACCAAAATTATGTTTCCCATTTAAAATAATTTTTTTTAAGTTATTTGATTAATTTTATAAACCCCTAATGGATCCTCGAAAACCTATATTATATTTTAAGGTTTTAAAATCATTTCTTTATAAACGTGACTCACTTCCACATCACAAAAGGTATTATTTTAAGTATTTAAGTTATAATACTTATAAAATAATTAAAACAACTCCTCTTTTCCAGAAACCATAGGAAAAATCCATGGGATTATTTTTGTTTTGGATTAATTTCTCATATAGAGTCCAAAACCTATGTTTGGAAATTAGTAAAGAATTCCCCCTTTTTTTCTATATAAACCCACCCAAACATCAATTACTATTCCATAAAAACCCTTTTAACATGAATTTACTCTAACATTTCCTCTCTATATCCATTCAAAGTTTCCCCCAAGCTCTTAAGAATCACCTCTGAAGCTTTTAGAAGTGGCCTCTCAAGGTAAGGGATCCTCTCCTTATCCTCTTTATTCAATCACCTTCTTTAAATTATAATTTTTATCCACTTTTTCATGATGAGATATGTTTTAAAACATACCTTTTAATATAATTATTATTTACATGTGATTAAAGACCCATTTTAATCTCATTAAACCCTTCCATGAAACTTTAGGTACTTCTGTTATGCTGCCGAAATTATCCGGTAAATTTTCATCATAAACATTTGTGTCATGAATACGCATCCCCATTTCCACTCAATGTTTTCCATATAGATATAACTATAATTAATATATTTGGGACTTAAAATAATGTAACCCACACTATGTAATCATGGGATTTAAATTGATGAAATGCATCCTTATGTTGTATGATCTATGTGGCACACTTATGCATGTACATGATATGAAAGTGAAGGGTGGGCCCAAAATTGTATA
Organism: Viscum album; assembly: GCA_963277665.1. Classification (NCBI taxonomy): domain Eukaryota; kingdom Viridiplantae; phylum Streptophyta; class Magnoliopsida; order Santalales; family Viscaceae; genus Viscum; species Viscum album. The sequence goes on along the minus strand of CAUJRU010001461.1, from coordinate 87,207 downwards.
GCCTTGAAATGAATTGGGTAATGTTTTTATCTCATGATATTCCATGTATGGTGAAAAGGAGTTTATATTAATCAAACTATGTTATGATTTCTTGGTGGTTAGCCTTGAATTATTTTTATGATGTCATGTTTTATGTTGTTGCCACATTCTTATGTTTTCTTAATGTTATCATATTATAGCATGCCTCTTTATTAAAAATTATGTCTCTTACCACTATTATATTAACTTCATATTCCTATTGACTCACATTAATTACTTCCATTATGTTATGATTTTATTATTAACTTACTACACTTTATAACTGGACCCTTTCTTATATATGTACCCAGGTTATCCCATGCAATTTTTGATGATCATGGAATATAAGTGAATGTTATGGAGTTTTTAAATAATGTTGTTGTATTTATATTTAAATTTGTTGTGTTATGTACACAATTAACCAAATACACTAGGCCTCATGATCTATTGGGGTTGTATTAAGTGTATCTTTATGTAATAATTCATGAAACAAAGTGTTTTAAAATATGGGTTCTCATAGAGGGTGGTGAATTAGTGGAAAACTCTTTTTATGAATTCACCTTCTAAATCCAAACTCAAGAACCTATTAAATTTCACAATACACTTAATAAAGTATCACAACCTCACTATGTGTATAAATATAATAAAAGGAAACCACATAAAAATTCACAAGGTTTGACTCCAAAGCCTAAGCCTTTCCATGTTGGTTATCCCCCCCACATAGATTCTCTAATATATCCAATAAATGTTTTATAACATATAATAAACTATGTTACAACAATTCTAGAGTCCACTAGAAGATAAAAATCCTCTACAAAAATGCTGATCCAACAAGGAATGATATTCTTCTTCTCCTTGGTTTCTCTTACGCCACTTGGCAATATAATCTTCCTCCACAATCAGATGAATCAGATAACCCTACATGTATAATCCTTCAATATCTTCAAAAATTTATGATGATGATCAACCTAATGGACTTGAAACACCAACCATATTCTGAATGATTATGATCCTTAATCTTATGAATACCCAGCTAATATATTTATTTATTGATGAATTTTTGTCTAAATTCAGACTCAAATCTATCTTCTCACAAGTTCTTCTTCCCTTACATTTTTTATTCATGGCTTTATCACATCTCTAAAATTTCTAAAATAAATATATTATAATTCCAATAATACATATTCTATTTTTAATTTGAATTTTAAATTCAAATTTAAACACACAAATTTATTCAACCACTTCTTTATCACCTCTTGTATCATCTCTCAATTGATCTTCACCATCTAATTAAAAATGGTAGTTAGAATTCATTGGAATAACCACCAAATTAGTTAAATGATACCAAGTCATCATAGTTATTAGGACTACCTAGTATATACATAGAAAACACTTCTATAGTGTTTCAAAATATTTTATATCATGTGGAGTGGAATTGCGTCATGTTGAATATCATTTTGGTGCAACAATATGGTTTTTATCCATTTTTTCTCAAATGATATAGGATTTTGTGGTGTGGTCTATAGGATTTGGTAAGGAGGTCTAGGTCTACCAAAATTCGATCTAGTCCTCCACTACAACATAACATGATCCTAAGGTGTGTAACACCTCCTTTAAATTATTCCCACAACACAACAATTTTTACTACAATGTATAAAACTTTGATTGAGCCTCATATATGGAATGGTCACTCAATGCAGTTTGGAAACATCTGATCTAGCCTCCCCCATGATGTGCCCACTCATTCTACGATGTGAGGTCCTATAGACCATTTTTCATCCCACCGCCAAATTTAGTACCTCCATGGTGTGGATAAGATGATTTTTTGTGATCCTACTCTATCCTTCATTTACATGGTTTAGAACACAACTTGTGTCATGGAATCTACCTACATCTTCTTGTTTTCATTATGGTATCTCCTTCAATGATATGTTATCACTATAGACCAGTTCATTCAAAATCTTAATTTTATTATACTAACAAGCTAAGATTCTTAATTAAGTCACAATAAATAATTCAACATTTCCATCTCCATTAAACACCCAATATTGTTATTTAATTAAAATTCTTCTTCAACATATTGACATCAATGAATACCTTATCTTATTTATAAAAAATAAAACTCTCAAAGTGGTCTCAATAATCCCCCCTTTTTATTTGTTGTAAATACCCTCTAATGGCCCGAAACCCTTCATTTTTTATTGATTTTTGATAATCCAACTTTCAAGGGGTGAGGTGGAACCCTTAAAAGGCCCTTAGTCATAAGTATTACATGTCCCATAGGCCTTAGAGGAATTCATTGCCCATAGTCTTAAAACATTACATACAACCCAGAATAACTACTTAGAACTACTCCTCTCTAACATCTTCATCGTCAAATCAGCTCTCCACCTTCGCATGACTGTTCGGATAGGCTTTCCCATGCATGCATAGGCTTGTCTCAATGGAAGGTGCCATACCCTCTCATTCTTGCAATCCGTTTAGCTTCTTCTATTGTGAAAGCTCCTTTCTCATCCTCCTTTTGAAGATTGTTCCTTGTAGGTTTTCTGGTTTGCATCTGCACTTAAGGTGGCCTGAAGGCCTTGAGGTGGCCCGAAGGCATTACTGACCTGAAGGCCTAGGTGTCCCAAAGGCCTTAAAGGACTTGGGGACCAAATCGCTGGCCTAAAGGCCCAAACGGGGGAATATTCCCGGCTGATTCAGTTCCAAACAGTGCCTTCTACAGTTCCTACTATAGTACCCCCAGAAATTAGCCTCTGCCTAGATTTGATCCTGGGTCGCCTGGATGCACTTAAAGAGTCCTCACCAACTGGGCTGAGGCTCATGTGCTTTGTTAGAAATACCCTTATCAATGACATGTTAATATATATGCCTAAAATAAAAAAATATTCTTCTGGTTATTGGAAATGAATGAAAAGTGAAAATGTGGGGAAAATTCTCACCACAAATTCCTTATCCTCCCTTTTGATATTTTAAATAGAGTGATGATATCACATGGTTGTTTAGAAAGGATTCTTTGATTAATTCACTCTATTTTTATATGGGATAACCTAATGTAAAAAATATATTTAATCAATTTTATCTAAGATTTCCTTAATAACCAATCATATGATAACATTCTCAGATTCTCAATATATGGGTTTCTTAAAACATATTTATCAATAAAAGAATGATCCTTAACACACTTCAAAAAACACATCAAAACGATTCATGTGAATATCAAAACTCCTTTTTTACCATATTTTTATAAAAAAACACCCCCATTAATAAATATATTGAATATATTCACAATAATGGAGTTTAAGTGTGATTATCACACCTCAATTTTAGATTTCATAGAGCTTTCCAAATTTTCATAAATCTCTACATGATAGCTTCTTTTCAAAATTTTCTCCCCTAAAGGGATATAATCTTTAATATTTATCCCTTGGTATTAATCTATGAAAAAATCATCCTATTATATCTCTAGACATGTCTACCACAAATATCTCCTTTAATTATCTATTTATTATCACTAATAAACAAGAATAATATAGTATTCTCAATTTTTAAATGTTCTTAAAAACCTATTTTGAATATAATTTATATGTATTTTATGAAAAAAATATAAATTTTTAAAAAATATTACCCTTAACCATGTATTTGTTTTAGGTTTTATATAGTTAACCTTGAATTTATAAGGGTTCCATAAGGGTAAGATGAGTTTTCAACCCTTAGTGTAAGGGACAAGTGGTTTTTTCCCTGAGTTGGGCAAGGGTAACACCCTATTTTCAAAGGATATGTAGGGATAAAGATCTTTTTTATGGGTTGTGTAAGGAAATACCTAAGTTTAAAAAGGTCACTTAAGGGTAACCTATGCACTATATAAGGATATGTTGTGATTTCTAAAGGATTCATAATGGTAGTCTAACTTATGCGTAATGTTAAACCCTAATTTATAAAGGTTGTGTAAGGATAACCTTTCACTGCATAAGGGTAAGTTTGAACTTAGTACCTATGTAAGGGTAAGACTCCTTATCCTCTTGAAATAAATTTGTGCTTCATAAGTTTAAAACCTTTTTACCCTGACACATCTCCCTTTTAAAGGAAAAAGTTACTTTTATCCCTTTTTTCCATTTTCCTTTCCTAGTATGAACTTGAAACATGCTTTGATGATCCTAAAATCCTAAAATGATGGAAATAAATTCTTTTGACTCATTAAATATTTTCATCACATATTAATTATTATTTTAAATTATTTATATTCAAGAATCACATAGAATGAAAATTAAATTAGTGATATTAATTTGTGATTTTTAATTATACGATTCAGTATGTGGGTTTCCTTATAAAAAATATATAAACTATGAATGCCTTTTATTTTTGTTTATCCTCTTGAGTTTGTGCATCCTAGAACTTATTCATCTAGGATTTTCTAAATCTTCTTCAGGTTCTCATTCCGAGTTCTAGGCTTGGAAGATTCCTTACCCTCTCTCCTCTATTCTTTGGTTCATCAATTAAAAGAGATTAATTCCAAGTAGGAATTTATATATTATTGTCTCTTTATTTTATGTGAAATTTATGAAATAATATTTCTTGAGAAATGGATGGATTAAAACTTTAAATATAATGACCCATATTTATTAAAGAATAATAAGAAAATCATTATCTTGAGTTTATATAGGATTATTCTAGATAGATAAAAAAATTATTGTATGTAAAATTTTATTTCTTTTGGAAATAAAATAATAGGATTGGTTCTAGGAATCCTTGGTGATCAGTATGAGTGAAAAAATATATAGACATGATTTAGGTGATGGTTCCTTGGTGAACCTTGACATTAACATCGATAACTTCAAGTTAGGGTTCCTTACCATTTAAGTATCTCATATTCACTTTTTTCATTGGTTTGATTCATGTGTTGGAATTTCTTTTTGTTCTTGATTGATGGTGATTGATTGTGGGTGTGTTCATTTTCATAATACCCATATATGGTCTTTATTCCATGAGAATTTCTAGAGTATCTTATTACCATGATTGATGTTTATCACATGTTGTTATATGACACTACTATATTCTCATGATTTTGTTATATGCTTATTGTGTTATGATCTACACTGTTATATATGTTTCCATACTGTTGTAGGTTATACTTAGAATTCATAACACACTGATCATCATTTTATGATTAACCCCAAAGGTAGAGTTCACACAACATGTATTGATGATGATGGTAGACCCATGAATGGGTAGAATCATGATATACTTTTAACCTGGATGGAGCTCGATGCCTTGAGGATACCAAGGAACTTTTTGAAACTCAATGTATTGCGGACACCAAGTAGCCTGATCACTCAATACCTTGTGGATACTGAGTACTATGATCACTCTATGCTTTAGGATACTGAATAGAATTTCAATAGAATTTTGGATAATTTCATTATTATTTCTGATATCATTGATAATTCTTCTAGCATGGATCCAAAAAAGGAATTACTGTGGGTTTTTGGCAGCTTGGTTAGCTCAAAATTTCTTGGTACGTTATTGTATGTTTTTTTATTTCTCTTAAATTTATTATTTTCATGGAATAAACATATTATAAATGAGAATATTTTTTAAGGACTCATTTGTGGTGCCCTACTGGGGTTTATTACCCACACCTACATGGGAATCTCAATAAGAATACAAATTTTATTTATAGGGATTTGAGAAAGGGAAAGGGCCCCATGGAAGATGTTTAAGCTATAGAGAATGGATTTTTTGGTGGGACTGGGACAAACTATGGTGGATACTAAAATTTTATTTATTTTTTTATCTTCTACACTTATACTCTAGTTTGAATTGACATCTTGGAATCATACTTGTTTTTTATTGAGTTACATGTATTCTATCTGACTTTTGATTATCTAGTTCCTCATGTTACTCTAATTATTATATTATTTTTATTGTATCATTTATGCTAGGATATGATACTAAGGGTATAATATACCCACTAATGGTGTTCAAACCCTCACTGTTAGTTAGTAGCCTCTTACATATGGGGAGGTGCACATAAGGACATGTGACTCTCATGTTCAGATTCGGTGGTTTGGGTCAGGATATTACAAGTAATAGGGAATAAGGCTGGACCTATTTATATCTCAAATCCAATATTTTCTCTATGAGTTTTATCCCAACCTTGTCTTATTCTCCTTCCAATCTCATCACATTTCTACCTATCAATAGTCTTAATAGGTTGATTAATTTCACACGTAGAGTAGTTTTATTCACTTCAGATGAGTTCTCATGTACCTTGACCTAATATTTTTGGACCTCTTAATTTTCTCTAACCTCAGCAATTTCATCTTATTTTCCATTTCAAGATAATCTAGATAGATTATCAAAAAATATTTATTAAGATCTTTCTTATATATCTCATTTTCTTCTTGAAATATTCATATTTTCATGATATTTATTTAAATTTCTTCATATTTTGAAAATTATTCACTCTTCCACCATAAAGAATCTATCCTTTTATTCCAGTCATGAAAACCATATCCTGATGAATCTCCTATCCACATCTGACACATGCCTCCTCTAAGAATTTTTTTAAAAATACATATTTTCTATAGTTCTAGCCACAACTTGTTTTCATTTTGTTTTTATCCACTGTTACTCACCAATGACCCCCTTTTTTCTTTACTATTTTCTAAAAATGACATGATAAACTAATAAACAAAGGATTTATGTTCATACCTTCTACAAAATTGGAAAACACCTTTGAATTGGGATCTTCTAGGTTGATTCTAGTTCTTTCTATATTCATATTTATGTTTCTATGATGAAATATTTACCTTTTTTTTCCTAATGTTAAATGGTCTTCTTAGTTTTACCTATTTCTTTGATGGGGATGGGTGTCTCTTAATAAATTTATTAGTCTAACTTTATATAGGTTTGTTTTTGAGACCTTCACTATCAATTATAGTAGATCTATCTTGAGAATTAAAAGAACTATATGTTACTAGATAGCTGGAACACTTAATCTCACCAGCTTTAGAAGATTATATATTAACCTCCATTGATTTATTTACATATTTTATATCCTTGTTCAACTCATTTTGAATTAGGAAACATATACATTATATTTTAAAAAACTATTGTTTTTTTAATCTTTTATTCAATACCGCTCACCATTTTTTCAAGATAAGCTTTTATAATTTTGTGCTTCTTGATGTCATCAATGTATATCTAATCCCTCTTGACATAATATTCCTTCTCGGTAACCTCATTTTTGTTTTATTTCTCAAGGTTCTTATTTTTTTCTTAATTTATTGTATCTGTACCTTGAAGAATTATAATATTTCATTCAAATCCCACTCAAGTACCATTATCTCTTATCCACCATTATCATCACTATATGATGATAAATACCTATCTCTACATAGTCAAAGAGATTGGATTCTTTGTCTGAATTTCTATAACTTCTAGAGGATTCATCATTCTTACATAAAAATCATCCTCTTTTAGTGCTAAAATATTTCTTCTTCTTCTTATTTTCAGTTATATTCATTCAAGGAATTTATTCCTACTTATCTAATTAAGATTATCAAACCTTCTTATTTGGTTTTTTTTCAATATGACCAACATAATTGTAATTAAAACATATAATACATTTATTACCTTTTTGTTTCTATTTTCACTTCATGAATCTATTTGATAAGAGAGAAATAATATGGTTGAGATATTCATCAACCACAACATCATAATCATTGTGATATTCAATCACTTTAATTTTAACTTTTCACTTGGATTCAAAGTCAATCCCATATTTTTCATTTTTCTTAAAAACTGGAACTTTCCTCATTTCATAAGCTATGATTTTTTTAAGCTCATCTAAAGAAAAATCTTCCCAATATTTCAAAGATGAAACTTCTAGATCAATTTTTTTCCAAAAAATTACATATATGTTTTTTTATAATATTGGACTCATCTATATTTTATCCAAATACTAGAATATTACTAACTATCTCATTCAACCTATTAAAATATTCATCTTTATCATTATAATTATACATTTTAATATCTTAAAACCTACTCCCCTAAACTAGTATCTTTTCTTCCTTTACTTTGATGTTTCTTTCCAAGATACTTCTAAATTTTTATCATATCTCTTCTGTAGTTGCAAGAACTATTACTATAATATAATTTTTTTATTCTGATAAAGTGATAAAAATATAATTTCATTCCTTTCCACTCATATCTAAATCCCTTTTATAAACAAGAGACACATGAGAATTTTTAGGAATGGGTTGAAAAAATATCACTGTATCAGCATCTCTGACCTCAAGACCAAGTGAAAAGAAGTAGAACATCATCCTATTCCTCCGACTGTGATATTTTGTTCTATAAAAGATAGAAAATTATCAACTATTCATAGAATTTAGATTATTCATCACCATAATAAATTTTTATGTATCTTTTGAGGAAACATCTCTTTGATAATAACTGATGTTTCAAAAGACATATTTTATTACAAGACTGAGGGGGGAGGGGTTGGATTAGTGGTAAAATATTCTTTTGAATTCTATTTTTAAATCCAACATCAAGAACCTGTTAAAGTTCATGATCCACTTAATAAAGTCTGAAAAACTCACAGTGTGTAGATTTATGATGAAACAAAAGTACATTGAAATTTATAAGGTTTGGATCCAGAGCTGAATCTGTTCAATGTTGTTTATTCCACCCAAAAATGGATTATCTACTACCCAAAAAAAATTTACAACACAGAATCCATTATGTTACACCACATCCAGATTCAACTAGAAGATACAAATATTCTAAAAAAATTATACCACAATAAAAAAATATATATTCTATTTATACTTGTTTTCTCTCAAACCACTTGATAATATAATCTTCTTCTATGATAATATGAAATAGAAGACCCTAAATATGTACTCCTTCAAGATATTAAATTGTTGATGATACTCAACCTACTAGTACTAAAAATTCAATCAAAATATGAATGATTTGGATCCTAAATATTTTGAATACTTAGTCATTAATCCTCTCCTTTTATGAATGATCTATTGACTTTAGACTTAACTCTCTCTTCTCACAAGTTCTTCTTCTCTAACTTGTATACTTCCCTGGTTTCTTAATTCACTACAATTAATAAAATATTCATAAAAATTCTAATAATACATATTATAGTTTTAATTTGAATTTCAAACTCAAACAGAAACACTCAAATTCTTTTAAACACTTATCTAGCATCCCTTGGATCATATCTAAATTGATCTTCACCATCAAATTCAAAATGGTAGTTAGAATAGGATAGAATAATCACTGAATTAATTAATGGATTCCAAGTCAACATGATTTTTTGGACTACCCAGAATATTCTAAAAAAACACTTCTATGACATTGCCAAATATTATTTAGGTTTATTAGTGGCATTGTGATGTGATGAATATCACTACGGTGTATCCATCTGGTTTTCAGTGTTTTTTTCTTAACTATCATAATCCTCTATGGAATTGTCCATAGGATATTTCATGGAGGTTTTACAATGTCTAGGACCAAAATATTTTGAATCAATCCTCCATTAAAACATAGTATTCTACTATGAAATGAAATACCTTATTTTGATTCTACATGTGACACAAAAATTTTCACTATGGCTTGGAGACCTATGATCGAGCCTCCCTGATGGTGTAGTCACTCACTTTGTGGTGTGATTCCTTATTGAAAATTTTTCACACCAAAAATAAATTTATCACCTCAATGGAATGGAGAAGATACTACACTTTGATCCTATTTTCTTTTTCATTTCCATGTTATATAACACAACCTATGGTGTGGACCCTACCTAAAACTTCTTTCATGCATCACGATATCTCTTTCCATGATATGTTATCACTACAAAATAGTTCAAGAATACTCTAAATTTACTTATACCAACAAGATAATATTCTACATAAAGTCATAATCAACACTTCATCATCACTATAATCATTAAAAATCCAATATTTTTCTTCACTTAAATTTATTCTTCAACACATTGACATCAAAAAAGAACTTCTCTTATTAACAACAAGTACAACTTACAAAGTGGGATCAATTGAAAGTGACACCAAATAGACAAATTTTATATGATAGTATAAGGTAGGGTATAAATAAACTAAACCAATCACATTTAGATAGTTTTTAGTGATAATTGAAGTCTTATCTCTTAGTTTAATCCTCTTGTTAACCTTTTCTACCCTTACAGTCGTGATAAGTTTGTTAACATGGTAACTGTTCATTATAGAAAAAAATAAAGTTGTAATTTATATATAATATTTATTATGATGATTCAAAATACGTAATAAAATTTTAATATTTATTTCTTAGAGGTGTTGGAAATTAATCTAATATTCCTGAAAAAAACATGTATTCCATTTTTAGAAAATAATTTATTTTTAAGCATAAAACTGATTTTATTCTTATTAGTTGTTTAATAACAACCATTAGATGAATATAAATTTATTTTACTAAATAAAAAAACAATTTTTTTTATTAAAATCATTCATAAATTTTGATAAATTTAATTTATTAACATAAAAGAAAATTTCATGTATAATCTTTTTTATGAAAAATATCTCTTTTTTACTTTCAAATGATTTTATCTTCATTTATAACCATTTTATAATTAATGTATGAATGATAGATCATTTTTATATATCTTTAAAAAATAATTTTACATAATTTTAATACTAATAAATTAAATTAACTTTTAAATAAAAACATATATTAGAAATAATGTTTGTAACTAAAACATTTTTGTTTAGCCAAGAATTACTGGACTAACATTTCTTATTATTTATCAATTATTTAATGAATATTATTACTTGATTTTATTTATTTAATTTTATCAATTTAATTTAACTATATATTAATGTATTTGATTTTATTTTTGTAATAAGGTATTATTTACTTAAGTTTTGTGTTGCATGCATTACAGACTCTGAAATACAATGAATTTATTAAAGAGGAATATATTATAAAATATTAGGGTGATAAGTTATACTACCTTATAAGAATTTATTACTTTAAATTTAATTATTATAATGGAAATAGATGGGGATACTTTTTTCTTATTACATCCATGGGTTCCCATGTAGATTCATCAAATTTATGATTCCTCTAGAGAACATTAACTAGGTGAGTGGTCATGTTCTGTAGCACTTTATCTCTATGATCCAAGATTTATAGCAATTTTATTGTATATGAAAGATCATGTTTCAGTGGTAAAACCTTTTATTTATGTATATATAAATTATTATGTATATAATTTCCCAAAAGTGATGCATATAAAACTTCATAAATTTGGTATAGGTTATATGGAAGGTCCAAGTGATAAGCTAATATCCTGATACAATAAAGAATATCATAGGGTCAAATATATATGGATCCCATTTTACCCTTATTTAAAAACATCATAACCTTCTTCCAAGGAGGTATCCATAATAATACCTTCACTCCAACTTTAAATTCTTGATCCCATCGATGATTGTTGACATAACTCTTATGTTGACTCTAAGTTTCCCTAATGTGTTGTTAAATGGATATAACTTCTTCTTCTATTTCCTTAGCTAGATTAGGTCTTAATAGTTTTAATTCTACAATTTCATCCCAACATGTTGGTTTTTCACTTATTTCTATAGAAGGATTCACAATGAGCTATATGAATTATCGAGTGAAAGCTATTTTTGTATGAAAATTAAACCGAAAGAAGGTATTGATCTTAAAATCCTTTTAAATACATAGATAAAGATCTCAACATAAATATATACAGTTTAAATTATTCTCTTAGACTAACCATATATCTAAGGATGATATGAAATGTGAATGTTCAACTCCATATTTGACTTCTCCAAAACATTGAGGTAAATCTAAGATCTCAATCAAATATAATTGAGAGCATCACTCCATGTAACCTTAAAACCTCCTTATTATATATCCTATCATGGTTTTCAAGTGAGAAATATTATATTATAGAAATGAAATTAACTAACTTTACAAGTCCATTAACTACAACCCAAATGGAGTTATGGAATTTATATTTCTTGGGGAGTCATATAATGAAATATATTGTGATTTCCCCCAATTCTATATAGGTATGTTTAAGGGTTACATCATCCCCTTAAATTTTTAATGTTTAGTATTAACTTTCTAACATACCAGGAATTGATTCTATATGAGAATACATAATAATCTATTCTTTGATGCATCACTACAGATCACAAACCATTATCCTCTATAAGGTAGTGTGATCCTAGGTGAACTAACCAACTTAAACATTAGTTCCTTAAAATTATCTATAAATTTATCAATATAAATGAACTTAACTCAATTTCATGTCAAATTTTTTGTTGTATTTGATATATGTGATAAATTTCTCACAAAGCCTCGATATTATATAGAAAATACAAGAAAAATATAGATCTCATTCACCATGGTTGGTCTGGGATAATATTAAATAACTTTTATCTTTTAATTATCCAATAATATTCCCTCGATTATAAATACATGACCCAAGAATGATATTTTTTATACCCAAAATTCATACTTGCTAAATTTGGCATATGATTTCTACTTTTGAAAGGTCTTCAACACAATCCCCAAATTATATTCATGCACTTCCTTAATCTTGTATTATATAATAATATCATCTATAAATACTAACACAAAAATATTAAGGTAATCTCTAAAAAATATATTTATTAGATCCATGAAGATAATGGGTGAATTTAAAATTCCAAATGTCATCACTATAAATTCATAGTGTCCATAACCCATATGGAAGGCTATCTAGGGCATGACCTATATTTTGACCCTTAGATGATGATATCCATATTGAAGACCGATCTTTGAATTTTTTTTATCTCCCCACAGTTGATCAAACAAATCATCAATAGAGGGTAGATGATACTTATTATTGATCATGATATTATTAAGTTTATGATAATCAATGTAGAGACACATTGACCCATATTTCTTTTTAACAAAAAAGAATAGGTGAACCCTATGGAAAATAATTTGGATGAATAAATCCATTATCTATATTATCTAATATTTTATTCTTCAATTCTTAAAACTCAATCAGGGATATACTATAAGTAGTATTTGAAATAATTATAAAACAAGGTATGAGTTATATTGAAAAGTAAACTTCATTATTCAGAGTAATACTAGGAAACTCTTTAAGAAATATGTTCTTATATGCCTTAACAATAAGGATATCATCAATGTTAAAAATTTACCCCATCTATTTGAGATAAATACCCCACATGAATAGGTAATAAGACCCATATAATGAAATTAATTTATATAGGAAGTTCACATTCATCACTAAATCTATGAATGATCATAAGTTTATTTGAAATATAAAATATGGATTACCTTCCTTATAAACTCATATGAGCTCTATATATAGAGAGTCAATCAATGTCTAAAATCACATAAAATTTAACTAGAAGAAGAATCATAAGATTTGTAGGATGCACATTCCAAAAAACGTATACCAAATAGAAACTATAAACTTGATATGTGATCATAATATAATTAAGAATTTTCACCGATAATTAAACATTTAAAAACTATGGTTGTTAATTAATAATCTTAGAGAACTTTCACATTTTAAGGAATGGATATAACTAGGATTAAATAAGATATTTTCAATATTGAACATACTTTCCACCACCCTAACTTCATCATTCTATCTTCCACCCCTTAATAAAACTAAAATGGTTAGAGTGAGAATCAATAAGTAACAATTAGAGTGAGAAATCCCATAATAATGGAAATCAATCTTAATACATACTAAATTATGACACCTTATTATCAAATTATTAAACATTAGTTTTATCCTATGTCACTTTTAGTTCATCACAGGTTGTCTAAATTTATTTCTTAATATTCATTATAATATAATATTCATAAATAACTAAACCCTACTCTAATAAAAACTAATAAAACTCAAGAATACCATATATAAATATTACATCATTTTGGATTAATATACAATACTTCTCATAATAATACAGACCCCAAAACTATAAAGGTTTAGTGTCTTTGATACATAATCAGATTATTTCAAGAAATATCATTAGCATATCCCACAAATTTCTTCTCACATAATACCCTTCTTAGACATACACTACTTAATACCTTTCTTTGTAACACGAGTAAATAGAAATATAAGAAAGGCTGAACTCATGTTCTTAGTAAGGTTAAACATGAGATACATCAATCAAATATCACAAGTGAGAATAATATAATCATAAGTGTTTGATATCATGATCACAACTTTAAAAGTTCATAGCCAATCTATCATAGATCATAAATCATGACTCATGGCATAAAAATTGTCATAAAAATACATGATCCATAAGAGCATGGAATCATCGATAATAAATCATGAGCCATTAGAGTATACTTTAAGCATAAGAACATGTCATATGAATGGTTGGAATAATAATAATCATAGAAAATTATTTCATTAGTTAAGGATCACTACCAAAATTATCATAACATTGTGAGAAAATTACTATAGTGGATTGAGTTCACTACGAATTCCATTTTCATTCATGGTTGAAAGATTACCATATTGGATTAGGTTCACTCTCCATTCCATTTCCATTCATGGTGGATAGAGTCCTATATTGTATTGTGTTCACCCCATACTCACTTATAAATTATCTCATGAGATATAAATATTTATCCAATGCATTGGAGGGTGTTGGAACTATCCTTTTAGGAAAAATAAAAATATATTGAGGAAAGAATACCTCAAACACATGAAGGAAAATTCCCAGGGAAAGGAAATGTAATCTTTCCCAAAGACATTAAAGTGTTCCAAATTTGACCTTACACATTACACTTGCATGAACAAGTACCTCTCAGAAGTTTAACTAGAATTAATCACTAATACAAGATACCACCTTCACCCAGGGTCCTAAATTTTCCTATAAATAAAAACCTTGGGATCCTCATTTTCTCCTTTTTAGAAGATAGTGGACTGAAGATCTTCTCACCCGAGTCTCTCTCATAAGTCCTCAAATTCCTCCATGTCACTTATTCAAGTCCTAAACCTAAGGTAATTGATCAAAAGATATGGTATTTGAGTTTCTAAAAGGTCAAGAACACCAAGAAATTTGTGATGAAATACATTGTCCCTAGTAAAATAACACTAGGGTGAATAACCCTTAACCAACTAAAAACTAGAAAACCCCTCTTCCAAAGGCATCCATGGAGACATTATACAACTATGGTGAAGCTTTGCTTAAGTCTTATCACCCATATCTTCACTTCAACCTAGTATCACTTGGGTAACTCCTTGAATCATTATAAGCATGATTATCATGTGAGATCTGGCAAACTAAAAATTCAGAGGTAGTTGGATCTAGTCCAAGTGGGAGTTTATTGGAGTTGGTTTCCTAGGACCAACTATTTGTACTTTGATTACATTTATATTCAATGTATTAAATATTAATAAAACTTCTTATTACATATTTTTCATTGTTTTTTTGACTCTAATGCAATAATTTTCTAGAGTATACATCGCATTGATATGTTCATAACAGTTCCCCGCTATGATGAGAACCTTTAAGTGCTATGACGATATTCTTAAATAATGTTATATGGTTTGATAAAATACTATATTGGGACACATAGTACATAGAATGTTAGGTGTGATTACTCATAAGTGGATGAAGATTCTTCTCATGATGTTCGTGGAAAGGTAGGGTACATTGGGTGTGTCATGATTGAAATGTCAATAATGGATAAGTCAAGGAAGGATTTTCCCCTTAAATCATTATAAAAGTTGATATCTCAACCCTTTGATTGGAATGGAACCACTATATTAAATTCCATTTCCATGGATAAATGATGCATTTATTTTAGATAGTTAAAGAAATATGTATCAAGATTATGGGTTGGTGACACATATGTACAACCTTCTTGATGATATATTGTGGAAAAGGGATTATATTACACAGTGAGTGTTCATATGTGGTTGTTGTTGTTGTGAAATTAAGTTATTATCCTAGATTCCTTGACCTTTTTCTAAACAATAATCATATAATTTAGGAAATAACACCTAATTATAATGAGAAATAATCCTATAGGGTCAAACAATAAGTCTTTCCGATGATATCGATTAAATTAAATTTGAATTTAATTAATTGAATAAATATTATTCTCAAGACTGATGGATAATTTATTCAGGTTTTATTGATAAAAAATAATTATTGATGAATAAAATATTTAAATATTTATTTGAGTGTTCAATAGATGCCATAGGAGTTCAAATATACCAAGACCATGTCTAGTGACAAATATTATTTAACAAGCTAGTTAAATAATAATTTATATTGTGAAAATTGGAACACACAAAAATAATAATAATAATAAAATTATTATTATGTAACATGGGGTTTATTAAAGGTTATAATATTGTTTAAGGGATAACATGTAATTAAATAATATTTTAACCGAAACCCTATATCTAAAAATATATGGTTATGTCATTATGTAGGGTGTGCAGTCAAAAATAGATAATTTTTATGCATAATGAATTGTCTTTGGAATCCTCCTTCTCTCTCCCTCTCAATAACAAGAAACACAATAGATGTTCCTTCAAGATCTAAGGATGAGTGATCAACATGAATAATGCAAGATAATCACTTTTTCATGTTAGCACCCAGATATTGAATTGTAGTTACTTATAGATCAAAAGAGAATGTGTGGATCACCACTAGACAGATTCTATCCTGGGATCCTCATAGTGTAATGAGGGAAAACCAAAAGGGTATTTTTTGATGATTAATATCTACATAAAGAAATAATCCTCAGACCAGGTATTCATTTCTTTAGATCTAAAACAATTAATAATAAATTTGGTGTGTAAGAACCCCTCTTAGTGTTTTGGAGAACTCAATTTTTAAATAAATTTTAATATATCACCCTCCACCGCATGATTCTTCCATGCACATATCCATAAATTATGAAATATTCCTAATAAAATAATTCCCCATGACCGAATATACACATTCCCTTTGAGTCTTGTCATATTATTATCATTTGGCTATATTACAAGTGAAACCTATCTTCGTAGGTATATATCCCATGTGAGACCAACCCATCATCTTTGGGAAATATTCTCTTTGTGGTCAACTAGAAAGGGATTATCATGTGTAAGTCCCACACCAACTATTTCTAGGCATCTTTTTCATAGATTTCCTTACCACATGATGTGAAACTACATGGACAGGTCCTTGTCACGTGAACTTAAAAGGTATGACATGCTCTATTAAGTGGTAAAGAACTACATGGGTTATGATTAATTTCAAAAGGATTCATATGAATCCCATTTGCGGGACTGATCTTGACACAAAAAATATCCACTACCTTCCTGGATTGTGATAAAATCTATAGCACCCTGCTATATAGATTTATAAATAGTGACCTATAGACCAACACTGCTATTTAATAAGAAGATAAAGACGGAGGAATTATAATATATATAGATGGGGTCATCGATGGATAACCTCTGATACATATATATATTCATGTCAATATAATACCTTTAATATGTTCATACATTCACACTGGAATATGATAATAACAAATTACTAGTGTCAGGGTAACCAATACCATACTAGGATTTTGGAAAGATTCACAAAGATGCATTAAATCTATAGAAGAGTTACAGAGTAGAAAATAATTCCCCAAAAGAGTGTGATGATCTTGACCTACCATCCTCTCAACCATTTTGAGTTCCTAAATATCATTGGTAAGAAACCCTAATAATCATATACCTTTATAAAGTAGGTATGCAGTTTGTCACATATGTGAGATCCATAAGGTGTTTTTGTTTCCAAAAATAAGCCTTGTTAGAAACCATATGAGATAGGAGAAATGACTCTATGTGAGGATTATATAGCCACACACAACCCCTCACAACCAAACACCAAGTCACCTCATCTGGGGTTAAAACAAAAAAGGTGAGATAGAAATGAATATTTCATTAACAAAAAAATGGGTTACTCTACATAAAATTATTTAAGAATGTTTTCTTTCTTATGATGCAACACTGATGAGTTATTTTTTTGTCTGTGTTTGTTTTCCCCTAATAGGACCTCCATAACTAAGACTCCCTTAAATAAAAGTGGCATCCTTTCAATGATAGATTTATTCTTTAGTAACCATATGAGTTGGGGCCTCATCAAATTAGAGGAATATATCACCCACCTAATGAATTCAGTGTTAGTTGATGAAATCATTGATCCAAGAATACCACATGAATGACACTATTCCAACATTAAAGGTTACATGAGAAGTCCTCTATGATATGAAGCCACAATGATCATATGCACAATAATGGTTCATGAAGGAGCATGTAACACTTACCACCACTGTGAAATGATTTAGGAGTCTTTCCCAAGATCCCAAAAAAAATATATCCATTATATTTGGGAGGCTGATCAGGAGGATAATTAAGACTTCACCCTTATTTAAGATCCACACAAGAGGCCTGCTATCAACCACTGCCATCAACACTATATGTCACTCACCCCTTAGTATCTGACTGAGGATTGCATCCAAGAAACCATTGCACCGATCATCAAAACCTGAACATCCTAGAGATATATCTAAGGATGGTGTGTTTCCAACCATAGGGAGAGTAAAAATACCCCCACTTTCATCAAATATGTTATATAACATATTATAGAGGCAACCAAAAGGCATTAATACACACCTTCCTGCACTCCGGAATCCCACTATCATACTTTAGAATCATTAAGAGAATATTTCTAACATATCCTAAAACAACCAGTGGGTGGACACAAATTGTAAACTATATATATCAATCCCTTCATCATATATCAATGGAAACTAGAGGATAGGAGTAGGATCATATACATGGTCCCACCAAAGAATGAGTACATATCCCTATTCCCACTATAGAATCATGTTAATACATTTTGTTGGTAATAGATGGGAAATCCTATATTATTTCCCACATTTTATATATATTTCAACACATATTGGTAGAAGAAGTAAAGACTGGTTTTTAATAATCCCTAATATCTACTAGGGAATAGACACATATTATTTTTCCAATTACTAGAGTGAAACTTCAACATATATTGAGAGATACTCATGAGAAAACACACATTAATTCTTCCATTTAGGAGGATATTTGGTACATCCTAGTGAATAATGAACACCAATATTAGGAACAAATTCCCATTCCAAATGAAGATCAATGACCCATATAAATTTTCACTTTAGGGTAGGAACATATTCCTATCAAATTTTCAAATACTTGTCAACATATTCCAAAAGTTACCCAAAATTAGGCATATATTCCCACTCCTATTTAGTCTGTTGAGTGTCATTCGTAGATCCTAATAGAAAAAAAGGTAGACAAATATTCTTTCTTGTTATGAAGAATACTATCAGCCTAGTCTAATAGAAATAAGGGGGTTACCTAAGGAGGCTCCCACATATGAAAGTTGATGTGTGAAAAACACAATTTTTTCCCAATAGAGAATATCTAGAAATAAATATCTCTAGGGGAAGCCTAAATATATAGATAAGGTATATACCCCTGATATACTTAATGTAGGAATTATTAAGTTCCTCAAACATTTATCAATGGAAGCCTAAGGTCATATTGACTCTAATCAAGGAAGCATTAGTAATTTTGAATGTCCTCCCAACAATATTGCTACTAGTAGATCTAGAGATCCTCCCTAGAGAACTTACCATGAATGAACTCCCTATAGTAATATTAGTATTTATTTTATGAACTTTTCTCATGATGATCACCAAAACAATACTCCTCATAGTCAAATAAATAAAATGTAAAGACAGTCCTACACTTTCCACTATCCACCCAAAAGGTATTCCCTAGGATATATGTCATATGAACCATCACTACAACCAGAAATTACACTATAATAGTAGTCCAACCCAAAATGGAATTCATTGAAAAGGTCCTCCACATAGTGACATATTACTTCAACATAAAGGTCCTCCCCCCACTAAAGAAACTTCAAGAAATCCTGCATACCGTGATTCACTTGATAGATTGAAATTAGAAAAATTAAGAACCCTATATTTAACAAGTGATATTATTTCTCAAACAAAATACAACCCGAGGAAATAGTCACTCTCCAAACCACCCTCAGACCACTTAACTTTTCATACAATAGAAAATATTCCAATCATACCAACCCTCCAAAACATAGTAGTCGGGAAATGAATACTATAGTTAGAACAATTTGAGGAATCTCTCTAAGAAGATAAAGAGAACACCTTGGTTATGATGAAACAACTAGCCAAATACAACATATCAGTTATGTTATGGCATATAGTCACCTATCAGTATAAAATTCAAAAAATGGTTAAATTAGAATATATACATCATATTTGGTTGAATCCTTGGTTAAATATTCATCTTTTAAGGGTAAATTACTTCCTTATGTGGAATACATGAACCACATTAAGGAAATAAAAGGATTTTATAGATAGATTGATTTGTAATTTCTTTTAATGGCACATCACCTAAGGTTATAAAAGTAGTATGAGAATCCTAAACACAAATTAATTGATGCTTTGATGAATCTATGCCAACTAATTGATGATGCTTCATCTGACTTGCATACCAGAGGATGGGGTGAACATAGAACATTACATTTTACCCCATTTTCCTAATAAATCAAGCCCAATAAAATAAATATCATGTAATGTCATTATTTAAAGGCCAAGAACTATGCATGATAGTTAGTACACTCAATAGAGTTTTGGTATGTCTAGATATCAGAAACATAAAACCTCAAAAAAATGATTTATTTAAAGAATCATGTACTAGGGTTATGAAAAGTTTGAAGAAACATCCCATTTGATAAAGGATAAACCCTTAACAAAATTCTTTCCTCCAATAATGATAAAATCAAGATCAGAGAAGCAACTATACCCTACTCATGATTTGAGAAAATCCATCAATTTTAAAAGGGGAGTAGTAGTGATCACTACTGAAATAATTTGGGAGAAATACCCACCCACCTATTTGGGTGAATTTTTACCACCATTGTCACCCCAAGGTAAAAAAATCTCCAGTGGGTCGAAAATATTATATCAATGAAGCAAAGTAAACCCCATCCTATAAGTCTAGGGGGGGGGGGTTACCAGAACCTCTTCCACCCCCATGGAAGTTGATCTTTTCCAAGCTAGAAGAAATTTCCCAAGAAAAGACTTTACAATTTCTCCCATTTAATGACTTATATTTCTCCTTGGAGACATATAAAGAAATATTTTTTGGAGGATCTGCCTAAATTAAACACCAAAAATAAATCCTAGGGGCATCATAGAAGGTAAATATGAAGAAACACATGTACCAAAAAAATGAAATGCCTTCTCAAGAGGATAACCACTCAAGGTAATGGTGACATACCACTAGATAGATATACTAAGTCCCTACAGATGGTATAGATAATTAATACAATGAAAAATAGTGAGATGAGGATGTTTTTGTTCAGAATATAGTCCACACTAAAATTATTGAAGATGGTGTGTGTATCATAAACCAAAGGAATGTATAAAATTTGGGATCTCTCTCAAATTCTCAACTATCGCCTCTCTGATGCGCTTCAAAAAAAGAAAAGAGCAAGGGTGTGGGAACAACCCACACATTACCCAATGAAGTTAAAACCCCTATAATTGAGGAGAGATTATACCACTATGAGTCATAGTTAAAGGATTTAAAAAGACTAATTGTTAATTTACTCATGAATAATATCCATTCTAGGTATACCCTCTAATAAGAAACTAAAATTCATTTTTTTAAATATCCCTCGACAAGAAGAGTATGTCATACCACAAGAGAAAATATAAGTCACCATACTAATATGGGATCTAGAAAACAAATTAATCTTGATCCAATGGTGGAATAATATTAGGAATTACCTCCCCTATGGAAGTATCTAGGACCATTTCAATCAAGTCACCCTAGACTAAACCACATCAGTTATCAATAGTGAAAGAAGACAGACCCACTATAGTAGGCTCTGATCATCATTTACCCTACTCAAATGTCTAACCAAATGACTATTACATTATATATCATTGGAATTATTGAGTCATTGGTTGATTTAATGAAAGATATGGAGGAGTGGTGTACACCAGTTCATTTGGAAAGAAATCTATACCCTGAATGAGAGGATGTGATTCTTCCTCTTCCCAATATTGGAAATCCAAATTTCCAATCTTTTAATGGAATTGGGGATCCAGAGCATTATTTGAAACATTTCATATCTCAATATGGTATCATGTTGGGATCCCTAGAATAGGAGGAGGCATCTAAGATAAAATTCTTCATGCAGACCCTGGACGAACCAATATTTTTCTGGTATAGAAATCTACTAGCCATATCTATTACTAGTTGGGAAGACCTCTATTGGAAATTAATCTACAAATTAAGCTCTATATTAAGGAAGAGTATATTCCTTGATCTCTAAAATTTTAAACAATGTAAAAATAAGATATCATAAGGCTTTACCACCAGGTGGGAGGTCTAACCTATTTCTTGAACATACATCTCCCTCATGAAGAGTTTTTTAATATCTATATTTAAAATATCCATGATGAATTACAAACACTACTCAAAATTATAAAGTAATCAAGAGGGTTTTGTGATATTTCTATGTTCATGTATAGGTTCGAATATTCCATATGATGGATCAATCCCAAGACTCAACCAATCCCAACCACTTTAGTAAAGAGGACATGAAAATTGGAATAAAAAACTATTACACTTAATCCATATTTGACACTAGATAAAACACTTAAAACTATGAAATATCACATGGTACCCCCTCTTGAAAGGAAACAAAAACAACAATTACTTCTTTTAAAGGGAGAAAATAGTATAGGTGTTCCCCATATAAAGAATGAAATAATATTGTTTACTCTTTTAGAAATGACCAAGTCTCAGGATATTTCATCACAACCATGGAAAAAATATTCCTATTAATTACAGAACCTAGGTATCCTAATTATATTGGCCTCAACAACCACAAAATTTACTTTCCTTAACATTGAATGTTGGGACATACCATTTATGAGTGCTTCATATTTAAATATTTCGTTCATAAAATAGTGGATTCCAGAAAAGTTTGGTTGGGAAAACCACAAGCTCAAGTGGCTAGTTCTTTTACAACCTCATCAGAAGAATAAGGGGAATGAAAATAATTCCCAAATAAGGGTACTAATTTTTTTGATTATTGGATGAATAAGAAGATGGTAAATTGAGCACATGAAATCCTTAAGGAATAGTTAAACCTATTGGTCGAGTCCTAAATTTCTTCTAAAATGGTGAAACCAACTTCATTATCACCACAATCTTATAAGAACTAACCTTCTAAACTATAGAATAATTTTCATGAAAATAATAACATACAAAAAAATAAACTTTTATTAATGACCAAGCTGGTCCAAATACTCTCTCATTTCATGCCTTTATTAATGGGAGAATGGGAGTCGCTTCGTAAAATAGTTCAATGAGCACCGTACCACCAAATAGAACCCCCTTTAGATGAAGATTTTATTTACAACTTTGTCACCATGATTCAATTGAAAAATAATTTCTCTAATAAAGAATAATATTCATATAAATATGATTTTTCTCTTCAAAATCAAAGGATATTGGGGAGATTTCATCAATTCCAATTGGGTTAAGAAAGATGTGGTCAACACACATCTCAAAATTCAAGCTATATCCCTTATGAAACTATATATACTACTAAGACCCGACGATAAGCACTTTAACAGTCTTAGCGGAAACATCAATCTACCTTTGAGTCATCCAAGTCTTAATCTAATCTGATCATATTAGAATACCAATTGTATTATAAAAAACCCCCTAATAAATTCTAGAAAATTGCAATAAGGTATCAATCTAACTCATAATTGATGAAAAGATCCAAAAAGTTTGATTAGGAAAAACAGTTTTTAGCATAAGAAACTCTAAATCCCAATCCTAAATCTAAGGAACAACTTAAAAGTGGGAAATAAAGAAATATGGATAAAAAATATAACATATTGGAATAGTTGGAGGTCATTATAGAAAATATCTCAATCTTATATTCCATTCATTTATCGGAAGAGCTCTAGAAAGTGCTTGTAGAGGCTCTCATAATCCCTTAAGAGTTTGAAATTGAGTTCTCTACCTATGAAGAGTACCATTAAGAGACCAATTACATGAAATTTCATATAGTCATATCATTCAAAATATAAGAAAAGGATACCATTACATAAGGTTATATATATACCCTGTACAAATCTAGACAGTTTTATGATGTTGATGTCTGTCATGTTTTGATCGAAAACAGCTCTGGGATCAATCTAATGTCAGTATGGATACTTTAATAGTTGGTCCATAAGGAATCCAATTTATCTCCATATACTTTAATGATCCAGGTATATAATAATAGTGAACATAATCCTATTGTATGAATAAATCTTATAGATCAATTCTAGGATCTCAACTGTAGCTTTGAATTTATGATTTTTCTAATAATACACATATTTTATTATCCTATCAGGAAGACCTTGTTTTCATTATCATACTATAGTTACCTCATCATATCATTAGTGTCTAAAATACTATTTTAAAAAATTAATAGGTATATTTTTATGATTATAAATATCTTTTTGAATCTTTTGAGTCTTAGTACATTGATGCATATTTATACCATAGAGAAGAAAAACATCCCATGACTGATAATGTAACTCCAATCACTACTCCAAATGGTTTGGAAATGTACCCTTTTAAAACATTTTTTGAATTCATTGAGGGTCATGTGATACCCATTAATCATATTTAGGTGATTATTCTAAATTTAAGAAAACATCGAGTTATATATATCTCATATGAAAGGATAGAGAATCCAATAACCTTCATATCAAATTATGGTCAAGTTGCTACAATCATGGAATGGATTCTACTGATGGAGGGAGAGATAAATATTATGACCATGTAAATTAATATTTCTTTTGAATATCTCTATATTAACTTTAGTCTGACCAATATTTAAAATACACAACCAAGACTCTTTGGTCAGATCATCCTCAACCCTCAAGGTAAGTAACATATAGTTAGCCTAGGCATATTCACTCCCATATTCATGAAATCAGTCATGATTTTTGAATTCATACATGTAGAATAAATCTTTTACCCTAGTAATAAAAATTGTTTAATAGAGGTAAATACTCATACTTTATCTATAAAATATAATATTACCCATTGCATCACCATATGGGTCAGAAAATGCCACTAATTCACCAAAGGGATATATAAATTCCCTTAATTCACCTCCCAAATCTCCGAGTATTGGTATTTCTTCTACCCCTGGTAATAGTGGAAAAGAAAGAGAGTATATCTAGAATGTTCCTAATGAAAATAACCACACATTATAAATTTTGGATAATAGAAACACCTACTTATTATTTACAGAATATAAAAATTATCTCATATCATCTTATCACCTTCAAAATTTCCCTTCATCGCCTACATCTAATAAGATTAAGGAAGATATAGGGGAAGTATAGAATTCCATAGTACACCATGCCATAATTCTCATACATCATTACTCTCAGGGCCTAGAGATTCTTCCCCGTCATTAATAGATGTAAGAACCCGGTTCTTATTTTTGAGGTACAAGTTTCTTCTTTTCTCATTTCCTTAAGTGTTTTTGAGAAAATAAGGGAAATGGGGAAAAATCCTAAATTTTGGGACTACACGGCATGTACTTTTCCACAAGCTGTGTACTTTGGCCGTGTGGGGTGAGTACACAGGGTGTGTAGCCTTGTTGGTGACTAAGGGTGTAAAAACCGACTACACACCGTGTAGTGGTCCTTTACACACCGTGTAGTCAGTCGGCAGATGAAACAGTAAGGCAGTAAGAGCAACTTCCAGCTAGGCGATAGTACACATCGTGTAGTTGGGAATACATGCCATGTACTCATGTTGACGGATGAACAATTTGGTGGTGCTGCCAGAGGAACAATTAAATGAGGGGATTACACGCCGTGTAGTCAAAAGTACAAGCCGTGTACTTCGTTTTTTTCACTTAAAATGGGAAGTAGACAACCCTTTTCAAAGGATTGGCTTAGAACCGAATGGGAGGTTGGAAGGGGATGGCCGAATCATTGAGGATCTCCAGATCGAGCGTCGGGAATCCGTTTCTGCCTCAGACAATCTCGTTGAAACCGCACGGGTAAGCCCTCCCATCTCCGTGCGTAGTTCATGAAAAATATTCCTCTAAGGGAAGTTATTTGCATTTAAGCGAGTTTTCATTCACCTCAGATCTACCTCATTCTAGGACGATTCATGGAATGTCATTCGAGTATACTGATCAAGGGCGTTTAAGGTAGGTGGCTTGGTGTTTATATTCCAACTGCTGTGCGTTTTTGTATACCGTTGTGCCACGAACCCATGTTGGGGTGTCGTGTGGCTGATGCCATGGCTATTTTAAATACCTATAATTGAATAGGTAATTAATTGTGATAATTAACTACTGTTTGGGATCGTTTCATGGATCCAGGACAACCCCGGTGTTGTGTTCCTCTGTTTAGTCGTTTGGCCAGGATACCCAAGGGTATGCCTTTAAAGTAATGATTGTAGAACTGCCTTGAGAGGAATTTCTTGTGTACTACTTACTTATATGTTGGGTATGGCCTGTTTACCTATTTATCCTGAGGTTAGTGTTGTGATTAGCCTGTGGGCACTATACTATTTAGCTTGTGGGAAACTTCTTCCGTGCCTGTGGGAAGTTGATTCTGTGCCTGTGGGTGAAACTTCTTATGCCCTTGGGCAATATCTGTATGCCTGTGGGCAGATTCCTGTGTTGGATTCTCTTTACCTAAGGGTAGTGGTTTACGTGTCTAAGCACACTGACTGTTTACATAGAAATTCATTATGGTGGTTTCTTTATAATGAATAATTAAATGAAGAATAAAATGACAATATAAGTGGTAAAGTTAGATACTTTTGAGTACTGCTTAGTTTATTGGATTTTACTACTTCACACTATTGTTGCATATTTTCACACAGTTGGGCATGGGCCTTTGGTGGGTGCCTACTGGGATTTATTTCTCACACCCTATTTGGTTCATGCTTTTCAGCCCAAACAGATTACATTTCTGCAGGTGTGGATAAGGGAAAGGGTCCTTATATAGGTACTTGATTGCTGCTGAGGAGTAGGGGAGCATGGGACCGGGCTTAGGCTCGTGATGCTACCGGCTGTTGTTTTCTTTTTTATACTCTGTATTTTATTGTACTTCTATGTAAAATGTTCTGGCTGTTTTCTTAGAACTTGAGAAATGTTGCATCATATCTATATATCTGGTTGGTTATCTTTTACTGCATTTGTTATACTAAATGTGTATGGTTTATTGCTTCTGATGTTGTTGTATGTTTTTTATTTTATTACACTGCGCTACACTTGAAAAAATGAGGGCATAGTTTCCCCAATATCAGACCTGGGCCCTCGTTGCTAGTCGGCACCCTCTGGCATTTGGGAAAATGCGCTTGAGGTCATCTGGTGAACCGGGTTCGGGGAACCCGTTGAGTGGCACCCGGAACCGGGACGTTACAAAGTGGTATCAGAGGGGTTATTTTCTTTAACATACTATTTGGAGCC
Organism: Viscum album; assembly: GCA_963277665.1. Taxonomy (NCBI): domain Eukaryota; kingdom Viridiplantae; phylum Streptophyta; class Magnoliopsida; order Santalales; family Viscaceae; genus Viscum; species Viscum album. The sequence continues at coordinate 59,473 of CAUJRU010001461.1, read as the reverse complement.
TTAGTCAGGGATATGATGGGAAAGGTAGTTGGTAATAAGCTGTTCCCGGGTGTAGCTAACCTGTGTACAGGGAAAAGCTAATTTACCTCGTATTGCAATTTTACTAATTTTGAAATTTACAGTTGATTTGATTTCACCGTTGGGTGACGCACTTGTGATTGTGCTGTTTATATTTTATCTATGGGTTCTATCTAGTTGTAACCCAATGAGATGAGGGTATTCCATCTCATGCATTATTTAGGAACATGCTAGAAATCATATGCCATGCATAGTTCCATGCCATGTAGGTGCATTAGAAATTGCATGCTGTTGTTATAGTGGTTTTGCTAGAAAAGCATGTTGTTGTGATAGCTTCTTGATAAATACCTGTTATGTGAAAGTGTATCTTGGTATGAGCCTGTTGAAATAATGGAAGCCAAAATTTGGTTTTTGGGGAGTATGGTCCCCCATTGACTGGAATTTGGTGGATCATTAGCTGTTTATTTTGTTGTAACACAGATAAGATGTCAAACATTGATTCGTGGGGAGTATGGGTCCTCAAGGATCAGAATTTGGCATATAGGTGTTTTTTCAATATTTTCTGGGTTTTGGGGAAGTTTTTGAGGCATATTGTCCGAAAACCCAGTATACACGCCATGTAGTACCTTAAAAACGCCGTGTATGGCCTTCTGTTCGGGAAGAAAAGAAAACTTTTTGAGTACACGCCGTGTAGTCTCATCCTGTGTCATAGACCGTGTGGGCGAGGACACGAGGAAAGAAAATTCTTGGATTGAACACACCATATACCGAAAGTACACGCCGTGTAGTGTTGACCCGAAGTCCGCCCGTGTAAATAACAACATGGATGGAGGAGACCTTAATACATACACGCCATGTCCACTATGAAACACGCCGTGTAGTCTGACCTAGGGACCCGGCCCTGTAAGTAAAAACACGGGTCGGTGTGATCCTTTCGTGTACACACCGTGTCTATCTAGAACACGCCGTGTAGTGTGAGCCATGTATCCAGCCGTGTAACTAACAACACGGGTCGGCGAAGCTCGTCTAGAACATGCCGTGTACCTATGGGACACGCCGTATAGTCTTGACCGAGGACAGACCGTGTGGACTTAGCCGTGTGGCTGGAAAACAAGGTGGTGTACACGCCGTGTTCGGGTGTCACACGCCGTGAAGTGTCAAGCCGAGTAGTCAGCCGTGTCACAAATGACACGGGCAGTTAGAAATTACACTATACACGTCGTGTAGATGATATACACACCATGTAGTTTTGTTTAGAAGAGAGCCATGTGGCTTAGCTAGGTAGAAGGACTCGGGAAGGGGAAGAGAAGTCAGGTACAAGTCGTGTAGTCAGTATACACGTCGTGTAGTCATGTTTTGAAAATCTTGAATGCCTCCTTCCCCCTGTTCCCTCTTTGGTCCCTTAATTTTTCAGTCCTTGATAATCATGTTCTAAGGTGTGCGTTTGACCTTGTGGATTCATGCCGCCTAGAAGATCGCGCGTTGTTCGCCAGGAGAGCGACAATGATTATACTTTAGAGATGGTGGTCCATGGGCTACCAGTGGATCCTCCAGCAGAGCCAGATGTGGCGCTATCTTTTATACCGGACACAGGCGTGGAAGCGCAGTTCTGTGAAGGCTTTATGAGGTTCATGCAGAACTTTCAGGGAGCACCACCAGCTGCCACATCTATGGTTGAGCTGACTCGTATATTCCAACAGTAGCATCTGCCGACGTTCTCCGGGGATGGCGGACCACAGGCTGCAGAATCTTGGCTGGGGTCGATGCCGACTATCTTTGAGCATCTTGAGATGCCTCCAGGTCTGAGGGTCAAGCTCGTGACGTATATGCTGCGTGATTCCTCTAAGAGGTGGTGGGATGTTACCACCTAGTCAGAGAATCATAGAGACATGGCGTGGGAAGATTTTTAGGCAGTATTCTATGAATTATTCTTTCCAGATATGATGAGGGCAGATCGAGCTTAAGATTTCATGAATCTACAGTAGGTTGCTATGTCAGTGATGGATTATTCTGTTCGTTTCACCGAGCTTCAGTGTTTTTCACCCGTTTTGGTGGGTGATGAGACGTTGAGAGCCAGAAACTTTGAGGATGGTCTTCGATATGACATTCGAGCACTGGTGAATGTTTTTAGGTTTCCTTTAGTATATTCTATTGTGAACCAGGCACTGATTACAGAGAGAAACTTACGAGAAGCTAGTGGTGTGGGCCAGGGTGGTTCAGCACCAGTTTCTTGTACTATTTCTACTGGTAAGAGGAAGAGACAGATGAACTTCTCTCAGGGTGGCAGTACCAACTAGAAGAATGTTTCAGGTGGCCAGGTCATGTGCTACCAGTGTGGTAAGGAGGGGCACAAGCAACCTCAGTGTCCACGAGTCCCAGTGGAATGCCGGGCTTGTGGCAGGATGGGACATCTGCAACACTTTTGTAGGGAATTTCCACCAGTGGCTAGTGAGAGGGGTTCTGTGCAGACTCTGCGAGCAGGAGAAGGACCAGCAGCTTCTTACCAGTCGGGTAACTGGAATACGTCGGGGAGTGCAGGAAGAGATGGTGGTCGTGGTCGTGGTAGCCAGACACCAGGATCTCAAAGGCAGAAGGGCGGGACAAGTCAGGGTAGCCAGGCTGTGTCACAGGGCCACAGCACTGGGCAGACATATACAATGCAATAGACCCAGCAGGAGCAGGATCATAGACCTTCTACTGTCAGAGGTACTATTCTAGTAGCTTTTGTTTTATCTTCAGTACTTTTCGATACAGGTTCTACACATAGTTTTATATCTTTTCCCATTGTGGAGAGACTTGGGCTCTATGTTTCTACTTCTTCTGATATCATGACGCTAGACACTCCATTGGGGACTATAACGACTGGTGTGCATCAGTGCAAGGAGTTCCCCCTTGAGGTTGGTGGGTGTCACTTCCTTTGGGACCTCTATGTCTTAGATATGACAGCTTATGACATCATTCTCGGGATATACTGGTCGTTTCCCTTTCGATCCTTTGTGGATTGCTATCGTCGCAGGGTGAGTTTCACGTCACCAGAGGGCGGAGAGTTTCTATACAAAGGTGAATGGGATGTTTAGGCGAGTCGAACTGGACCAGAGCATCATGGGTGAGGTGGAGTCACAACCCAGATTGCAAAATTATATCTGGATGACCAAGTGACATGTTAGAATGATTTCCCTCTAGTTGTTGTTCATTTCAGGGATGTCTTCCCGGATGAATTTTCAGGCCTTCCTCCAGAGCGAGAGGTGGATTTCTCTATCAAGCTTATGCCAAGAGTAGCACCGGTGTCCATTCCTCCTTATAGGATGACCAATCATGAGTTGTAGGAGCTCAAGATGCAGTTAGAGGAGTTACAGGAAAAGGGTTTCATCTGACCCAATACTTCTCCTTGGGGTTCTCTGGTCCTTTTTGTGAAGAAGGCGGATGATACCCTCAGACTCTATGTGGATTATCAGAATCTGAACCGGTTGATGGTTAAGAACTGATATCCCTTTCCGAGGATTGATGATATTTTTGATCAACTTCATGGAGCATGAGTGTTATCGAATATTAACTTGAGATCAGGATATCATCATCTGCACGTGAGACCATCGGACATACCGCTTACATCTTTTCAGAGCAGATATGGTCTGTACGAGTACTTGGTTATGCCGTTCGGACTCACGAACGCGCCAAAAGTTTTCATGGCTCTGATGAATCGTGTGTTCCATCCTTATATAGATTCTTTTGTGGTAGTATTCGTAGACGATATCTTGGTGTACTCTCACACTCGACACGACCATGCCACCCATCTTGAGATCGTATTGAGTACACTGAGAGAGCATCGTCTATATGATAATCTCTCAAAGTGCCACTTTTGGATGGACCAGATTCACTTCCTGGGTCATATCATCTAGGAGGCAGGAGTTGTAGTAGACCCAGAGAAGGTTAGAGCAGTAGTTTCTTGGGAACGTCCTAAGAATGTGTTTGAGATACAGAGTTTCTTGGGGGATAGATGGTTACTACAGATGCTTCATACATGACTTCTCCTGCTTAGTATCACCGTTTATGGGTTTGACTAAGAAGGGTGTGAAGTTCGTTTGGTCATAAGCTTGTGAGACAGCCTTTCAGGACCTGAAAGGAAGGTTGACATCAGCACTAGTCCTAATACTTCCAGAACAAGGGAAGATCTATACAGTTTACTGTGATGCATCACGTATTGGACCGGGAGCAGTGTTAATGCATGGAGATTGAGTTTTTGCATATGGGTCTTGGCAGTTGAGGCCACATGAGAGGAATTACGTGACGCATGATCTCGAGTTGGCTGCAGTTGTTCATGCGTTGCGCTGTTGGAGACATTATCTCTTGGGAGAACATTTAGTGGTGTTTACAGACCACAAAAGTCTCAAGTACATCTTTACCCAGCGTGAATTTAACCTGAGATAGCGAAGGTGGGTTGAATACCTTCAGTCCTTCGATTTTGAGATTGCCTATACACCTGGTAAAGGTAATGCACTAGCTGATGCACTGAGCAGGAAGACTCAGATACAGGCAGTGCAGGAGGCCAGTGGTGAATGGAAGCTGATGGCTTTGTTCTCTGAGATGCATTTGGAGGTGCACGACAGTCAGGGGCAAACTTATCTTTAATCTTTAGCTGTGACTTCTACCCTCCTGGATAGAGTGAGGATGAGATAGCTATCTGATCCAGAAGGCCTAGTTCTATGGGAGTCGGTGGCAAGTGAGGACTCTCCTCCTGGTTGGACGATAGGCGATGATGAAATTCTTCATTTCCATGGACGAGTGTGGGTTCCAGGGCATATATGCAAGGACCTAATGTGGGATTTTCATGCTTCAGTCTGGGCAGTTCATCCCGGAGTTACCAAGATGTACCGTGACTTGAGGCGTCAGTACTGGTGGCCGGGTATGAAGAGGAATGTAGCTGGTTTTGTTATGAGGTGTTCCACCTGTCAGCAGGTGAAGGAGGAGCATCAGAGGCCAGCTAGACTATTACAATAGTTACCTATCCCAGAGTGGAAATGGGATGATGTCGCGATGGACTTTGTGACTGGGTTTCTAAGGTCACCTAGAGGCAATGATGTCGTGTGGGTAGTTGTGGACAGACTCACGAAGGTAGCTCACTTTTTTTCGATCAAGGAGACCTTCGGTGTTGATGAGCATGGGAATTTGTATATATGAGAGATTGTAAGTCTTCATGGGGTTCCAAGTTATATTATTTCAGATAAGGATGCCCGTTTTACGTCTCGTTTCTGGCATATTTTTCAGAGGGCACTGGGTACACAGGTGCTTCTGAGCACAACTTACCACCCTCAGACCAATGGACAGTCAGAGTGTACGATACAGGTGCTTGAGGACATGCTGCGTGCATGCATCCTAGACTTTGGGGGCTCTTGGGAGAAGCATGTACCCCTAGTCGAGTTTTCCTATAACAACAGTTTTCAGGTGACTATAGAAATGGCACCTTACAAGGCTTTATATGGTAGGCCACGCCGATCACCTTTGTGCTAGTTAGAGGTAGGTGAGGCAGCTTTACTGGGACCACATCTCATGCAGGAGACTTCTGAGTAGGTCCAATTGATTCAGAATCGGATGGCTACCGCACAGTCTCAACCGAAGTTTTATACTGATCGTCGCAGACAACATTTGGAGTTCTTGGTCGGGGATCAGTTTTTCCTACGTGTTTCGCCTAGGTGGTGACACAGGCGGATCAGGAGACAGGGTAAACTTTCACCAAGGTATGTGGGGCCATTTGAGATTCTGGAGGGAGTTGTGCCGGTTGCTTATCGGTTGCAGTTACCTTAGAGGTACCGGGCCATGCACGACGTCTTCCTTGTATGTCCGTTGCGCTGCTATCATTCAGACCCATATCACATCTTTCAGCCCAAGGAGGTTGAGCTTGAGGTTGATGCGTCCTTTGAGGAGAATCTGATTTGTATTGTTGATAGGAGAATGAAGGTTCTACGAGGCTGGTCAGTTCCTCTCGTACGGGTGCTATGGTAGCATGGACGACTGCAGGATGAAACCTGGGAGCGGGAGACTGACGTACGTGCTCAGTGGCTAGAGCTATTCTGATATTATTCTTTGCCACCCTTGGAAGGGTAATTCAGGGAAGAATTGCTTTAAGGGGGTAGTTTGTAAGAACCAGGTTCTTATTTTTGAGGTACGGGTTTATTCTTTTCTCCTTTCCTTAAGTGTTTTTGAGAAAATAAGGAAAATGGGGAAAAATACTAAATTTTGGGACTAAAAACCATGTACTTTTCCACATGCCGTGTACTTTGGCCGTGTGGGGTGAGTGCACAAGGTGTGTAGCCTTGTTGGCGACTAGGGGTGTAAAAATCGACTACACGCCATGTAGTGGTCCTTTACACGTCGTGTAGTCAGTCGGAAGACGAAACAGTAAGGCGGTGGGAGCATCTGCCAGCTGGGAAATAGTACACATTGTGTAGTCCGGAATACACGCCGTGTACTCATGTCAATGAATGAACAGTTTGGCGATGCTTCCAGATGAACAGTTAAATGAGGGGAGTACACGTCGTGTAGTCAAAAGTACACACCGTGTACTTTTTTTTCACTTAAAATGGGTAGTAGCCAACCCTGTTCACAGGATTGGCTTAGAACCGGATGGGAGCTCAGGAGGGGATGACCGAATCTTTGAGGATCTCCAGATCGAGCGTCGGGAATCTGTTTCCACCTCAGACGATCTCGTTGGAACCACACGGGTAATCCCTCCCATCTCCTTGCGTAGTTCTTTCCAAATCGTCCTCTAAGGGAAGTTATTTGCATTTAAGTGATTTTTCATTCACCTCATATCTACCTCGTTCTGGGACAATTTGTGGAACATCGTTCGAGTTTACTGATCAGGGGCATTTAAGGTAGGTGGCTTGGTGTTTATATTCAAACTGTTATGCGTTTTTGTGTACTGTTGTGCCACGAACCCATGTTGGGGTGTCGTGTGGCTGAGGCCATGGATATTTTAAATACCTATAATTGAATAGGTAATTAATTGTGATAATAAACTGCTGTTTGGGATCGTTTCTTGGATCCAGGACCACCCCAGGGGTGCGTTCCTCTGTTTAGCCATTTGGCCAAGATACCCGAGGGTATGACTTTAAAGTAATGATTGTAGAACTGTCTTGAGAGGAATTTCTTGTGTACTACTTACTTACATGTTGGTCATGGTCTGGTTACCTATTTAGCCCGAGGGCAGTGTTGTGATTATCCTGTGGGCACTGTACTATTTAGCTTGTGGGAAACTTCTTCCGTGCCTGAGGGAAGTTGATTATGTGCCTATGGGTGAAACTTCTTACGCCTGTGGGAAATATCTATATGCCTATGGGAATATTCCTATGTTATATTCTCTTTACCTAAGGGTAGGGGTTTACGTGTCTAAGCACACTGACTGTTTACATAGAAATTCATTGTGGTGGTTTCTTTATAATGAATAATTAAATGAAGAATAAAATGACAATATAAGTGGTAAAGTTAGTTACTTTTGAGTACTGCTTAGTTTATTGGGTTTTACTACTGCACACTATTGTTGCATATTTTCACACAGTTGGGCATGGGCCTTTGGTGGGTGCCTACTGAGATTTATTTCTCACACCCTATTTGGTTCATGCTTTTCAGCCCAAACAGATTACATTTCTGCAGGTGTGGATAAGGACAAGGGTCCTTATACAGGTACTTGATTCCTGCTGAGGAGTAGGGGAGCATGGGATAGGGCTTAGGCTCGCGATTCTACCGGCTGTTGTTTGCTTTGTTATACTCTGTATTGCATTGTACTGCTATCTAACATGTTCTGGCAGTTTTCTTAGAACTTGAGACATGTTGCATCATATCCATATATCTGGTTGGTTATCTTTTACTGTAGTTGTTATACTAAATGTGTATGGTTTATTGATTCCGCTATTGTTTTATGCTTTTTATTTTATTTCGCTGCGCTACACTTTGAAAAATGAGGGCATAGTTTCCCCACTATCAGATCTGGGCCCTCACTACTAGTCAGTAGACTATGGCGTTTGGGGAAATGTTCTTGAGGTCATGTGGCGAACCGGGTTCGAGGCACCCATTGAGTGGCACTCGGAATCGGGACGTTACAATAGAGGACCAAAATTCCCCTGTGTTTGCTCTCTATCCTAAAAAAATTCCTTCATCACTCGCTCCCACTAAGATTGAAAAGGAATAATGAGATAATGAAGATCATAAATATGCCCTCTAGTATTTTATAAAGACATATCTAACACCATTGATAATATAACACAAGTGAATTTGGGTATAAATAAATATAAACAACCTACTTTAATTAGTTACACCATGCACCCAAAATATTAAGTGACATATATATACTTTATAAATAATCATCGTGATGTATTTACCTAGAATTATATAGAAATTCTTATACAAAATTTTGATGTTTCCACTAATTATCATGACCCACCCAAGGATCATCTTGGTTACAAGTAGGCATCCAGGAGAATGCATTTGACTCATTATTCCAAGGTTGAAGTTGAATCTAAAAATATTATCAAAGAAAATTTCATTTTGGAGGTCCAGTACCCAAAATGGATTGAAATTTTTTTCCTATTAAATAATTTTAACATATATATAATGGTCATCATTAATTTTATAGATCTGATCTAAAATTACCTGAAGGATTATTTCCCAATCCCAATTACAGATTTTTTTATTTATAAAACTACTAGTAACCATTACCTCTCTTTTATGGATGGATATTCGAGATATAACCAAATATGAATGGATCATGATGATGAAGAGTTCAGTGATATCAAGTAACCCAAGGAGTGTGCTACTATGGAGTGATTCCGTTCATCTTTAAGAATGATGGTGACACATATCAACATGCTATGAACCATATTTTTAAACTCTTATTAGGGAAGACTATGGGATTTTATATAGATGACTTTGTAGTTAAATACCAATAGAAATGTGATCATATTTCTAATATTGAGATATTCTTTAACAAGTTTTTATATCATAGCATAAAAATGAACCCCTTGATTTAGGGTTAACTCAGGAAAGATTATTAGCTTCCTGAAATTCCATCATGACATCAAAGTATACCTTGAGAAGACTAAGAAGATCCTCAATATACCACCTTCTCAGAAAGAGCTAAGAGGGATTTAAGGATTCCTTTCTTACATCATATTCTTTATAGAAATCCTCATATGAATGTTCTTACCCTTGAAAAATATTATAAATAAGAGAGTCACTTATTGGTGGGATGATAATTTTCAGGATGCATTTAACAATATCAAGCAATATATCTCAATCTCACTGGAGTTTATGTCTCTAGTAGAGGGGAAGCCACTCATTTTATATATGGAAGCCTATGATTTTTCTATTTATGTTCTTCTTAGACAAAAAAATGATGTGGGTAAATAAAATAGTCTCTACTATCTCAATATAACCATGCTATATATTTATACTTGATATTTTGATATTGATAAGAATTTCCTTGCATTGATATTTTCTATTTAGAAATTGTGGCACTACCTTTATCATCATGAGTCCCATTTGGTCTGTTGCATTGACCCTCTAAATTACATAATCAATAACTCATTGTCGATTAGAAAACTGATATAGCGGGTGTTCATTTTACAATAGTTTGATATCCAATTCATACTATAAAGGGAAGTGAAAGGGAAAAAATTGGTAGAATATCTTGTAGATCATCCCATCACAAGAAGCACACCAATGGATATTGAATTTCATGATAAAGAGTTAATCTCCTTGAAAGATAATCCTTAGATCTAGGAAATTTACTTTGATGGTGCCTCTAGAATCCCAATAGGAAAATTAATGGAAAACCCAAAAATCAATAGGGTTGGTCTGAGAATTATCCTTATATCCCTGAATAAGGTAGTATTTCCCTATTATTTCAAATTATTAAAAGGTTTCACTAATAATGAAGCAAAGTACCATGATCTTATTGAAGGTTTATAATTATAATGGTAGATACTAGTGGTCCACCAAAATATCAAGGGTGATTTAGAGTTGGCGACCAAGAAGATTAATAGTGAATATGCCATTAAGAAAGATGAATTGACACCCTATTCAATTATTTATTATGGTTGATAGATGAATTCCCTTTTAATATGAAATTGTCTCATGTTTCTTGTTCACAAAATGCTTGAGAAGATTCATTGGCTAATGTAGCCACCATCCTAGAATATATAGACTAAGATGAGAAATATATCTTCATTTCCCACAAGATAGTATCCCCATTCATAGGAAATAAAAAAAGAATAGATCAATGAGTTCAACATCACCTCTGAACAAGGTGAGTTGATATCCTCACCAATTGATACCACTATTTGATGAATGCCACCCATATTTGACTACCTCCAAAGTTGTACTCTTCCATCAGACCGAGAGAAGAAATAATATATTTTATGTTGTGAAGTCAATTTTACTCTTTATGATGGTGAAAAATATTATATATCCCTATACAAGTGAGTCTTTTAAAGAGTACTGAGATACATTTAATGAGGAGTGCATATCACTATTATAAAATATGTCCATTCAGCTGTTTGTAGTTATAATCAATTAGAAACCAATATCTCTTACCAGATTACAAGACTCAGATAGCTTTGGCCAATGATAACATAATATTTAATGGAATTCACCAAGAACTATCATTACAATTAGGTACATTCAAACTTCATCCATTAACCCCAAAAAATCCTATATAACACTAAATATTATTATAATTTTTCCATATGGGGAATTGATTACATGGGGACTTATCCACCAGATACAATATTTTTTTAAGTATATCCCTACTACCACTAATTTCTCCTCTAAGTGGATCGAGGCTATATCCCTCAAGGAGGTTGGGGCAAGGGTTATCATCAATAGTACAAAGAAAAATATCATTTCAAGATTTGGTGTCCCTCATAAGACATTGTTGGAAAATGACACCAATTTCTTCTCTTCTGTGTTAAAAATGATATATTAACAATAAGTCATTCAGTCAAACCACCCATCTTGCTATCATGTAGTGAAAAACTGATAGATTGAGTATTTCAACAATACTCTATCTAAAATACTTTATAAGATGGTGGACAAAGAAAATAAGTCCTGGACTTAAAAAAATCTACATGATTTATGGTCCCATCACTCCATGACTCATACATCCATGAAAGTGACCTCGTATTCACTTGTACATGGGACAAAGGTATTCCCACACATAGAGTTCTAGCTTCAATCACTTTGCACTACTATATACAACCAGAATATTAAAGATGAACAGTCTCAGAAGTTGATGGATGATTTGTAACTAATCAATGATAATTGATTGTTCACTTTTCATAACTTGTAAGTTTATTATAATAAAGCTTCATGGTCTTTTAATAATAAAGTTATCCTTCATTCATTACTCTAAGGATTGATGGTATTGGTTCTTTGAACTCTGATGATACTAGGAAAGAATCCTCCAAATCATGGACCAAAGTGGGAGGGACCTTAAATCATACACAAGGTCTACTCTAATGAATCTTACTCCTTGTACACTATAGATGGAGAATGTATTATACTAGAAAAAATTTCAAGGTTTCTTAATAAGAAATTTTTATAATTCTTACATCGACCTTAAGGTCCTTTTTGTATGACTTTAAACTACATGGAATGATCATCACTACCACATGACGTTAAACTACACGGAATAAGTCCTAGTTGTATTAATTTAAAATAAATAACATATATTTCTCATTGTACGATGTTATACTACATGGTGTTTGTCATAGTCACATGATGTAAAACTTCATGAAAATTTTCTCACTAAATGATGTTAAACTATTCAATAAAAATCCTAGCTTCATGAATTTAAACAACTTAATACACCATCCTCACTATATGATGTTAAAATACATGGTATCATCTTAGTAACATGATGTAAAATTGAATTACAATGTCTTTAACATGCAACGTTAAACTATACGGTTACTATCCTCAATATAAGATGTCAAACTGCACTATAAACATCCTTTACACATGGCATTAAATTGTATTATACCCTCTATATCATGGATTAAAAATCTCATAATATATGTTGAAAACGTTTTTCATGTCCCCTAATACAATGTAGGTTATTCTTTAATTGTATTTTGTTTCTCACACTATGCATGACTCACATGATCTTAGATATATTGACTGATAACTCCATTTGGCGTAACTAGGAGAAACATGGCTAAATACAAGAGGAAAAGCAGTTTACCATAGAATAACTTAAACTAATTAGAGAGTACCATTCTATATGAAACAAATTTCTCTACATAAGATCTGTATCTATATAAGGATAATTTGTGTACAATATTTCTATCTCTAAAGGATATCAATTCCTCTATTATTTGAATATGAGTCAGATATATGCAAGGAAAATTTGTCTATAAGAACTATATAGGACTTGATTCCCATCCAAAAAAGATACATAATGATGTTGGGATCTCTTATCTTAGGCCCAAAAATAAATTTCATTAATAATAATTACCCTCACCACAATGTAAGAGTCTAATTTTCATAGATAATTACAATAGAAGAACTATGTGTCACTTGATTCCTAATTAATTCAAGATACTTTGTAGGGCTGAGATCCTTTATCCTATACCCAACCACAAATTCTATAAACCAAAATCTCCTCCTCTATTATACATAGTATTTTACAATAGAGATTTATTCATGAACACATATTGATAAAGGAGATAATATAAAATATTTCCCCATCCTAACATTGGTGATATATCCATAAACATATGCTATGGGAAAATATCCTCATTTTTTATGATGGAATTTTAGTCCTTGTCGCATGATGTTAAATTACACAAGACATGGTTTCACCCTAAATAACTTTAAATTTCTTAGTGAAACTTTCTACATGTGGCCCAATCTTCATACATAAGAGTTAGATCAATTCAAAGGTACCTAACATAAGGTATCCCCCTAAGTAAAAATAAGGATGGAATACCCTATTTTTTTGAATTATTTATTAACATGGGGAGACTACCCTTTAATATAAGGGCTATAAATGGATAATATCCTTTTATGTTTGGATACACATCTGAACCATATGCTTTGGACCCATCCACAAATCCTTAATTGTTTCCACCCCTTTTAAGGGAATGAAATAAACTTAGTCATGGAAAATTCAAACCCAAAATTAATAAACTATTCTTTTTAAATGCTTACTTTTCATGAAAATTTAATTATCTAATAATCATGGATTACCGCAAACCTCCTCAAGATATTGGTAATGAGAATATTCAAATATAAAAGGAAACTTCCACTTGAATATTCAAACTATTCCCCCAATATATATTTGTATATGTGTCCTTGATATGGCCTTAAAACTGGTGTAATATTCATACTAAAGAAGAGAATCCTCTTATTTCTATAAACATTCATTGAATAACCCATCTTTTGAATATATTCCTTGGTCAACCCTTACATACCTACTCCACATCACTATTCCTGACCCAAGAACCTTAATTTTCAATTTACGATGTCATCACTTCCTATTCAAAGGGTGTTGGGACATTATTAGACTTTGGGACCCATTTAGATTTTTATTATCATTCATATGGTTTTTAAATCATGATCATAAACTGTGTGCACCTACCCTTAGTCTATATTAGCATTGATCCCTCTATTCATATCGAGTTAACATTACCTTTTTTACACTAAAAAAATTATCTCAACCCCTTACGGTCTGAGGAATAAAACTTTAAACTATGTGCACTTACTTTGTGAGGTAGCTTATATTGGTATTGATATTTCTATTCAAATTTAATTTTCACCTTAACCTTTATATATAGTTTTACCAACTTCACATGTGGTCAAACTGCATGACCATAAAACTCAAAAATCATGGTCAAAGCTCTATAGCTTTAAACTATAATTCATTTATAGTATAAGCACTATGAACTTAAACTATCTGAGCCCCATATATGGTATTGTGTAGTCTATACATAGTGGTGTAGCTTTTAGGGTTACCAAAACCTTCTTCAAATTCCTTCCTTCTACAAATCTACTTTATTTGACAAGTTCTTGAATCCTCAAAAACCTTCCCTTAGCCATCAGTAATGAGCACATTTGACTTCAAAGGACACCTATACATTACTATACATACTATTATCTTGATATGTCTCTATATAAGAATCCTTGATATGATATATCAATATAAGGCATCTTCATCTTGAGGAAGATAATCCTTTAATTTTCATGCACCCTAACACCATTTCAATAGAACCCACCTTTCGCATATGGCATGAGGTCATCCCCCATATATGTATCTCATATCATCATTATTGATTAAAATTACTTGGGTTATGACTTACATGATCCATTATCAAATTATTCAAGTGGATTCAATACTATTTCTGTTATTAATTTATGCATCAAACTCATTTCCTAAGGTGAGAATTAGACATATCACCCTCAAACATTTAATTTTTCCTCAGCATGTGACTTTTAAGCATATGGAATAGTTTCATGATATTTATGACTATAAAATGAATGAATCTTATTTTTTGAAATATATTCTATCATTTGTCTTTCTATTAATATCATGTTTTTTCCATTCCCTATCTAGAGGAACTACCCTACACCCATGGTAAAATATGTGTGACTTTAAACTATAGAAACCTGTGGTCAAAGCTATAAAAACTTAAAATTTATTAATATATGGTCCATTCATCATGAAATTAAACTGTGTACACCTGGGTGAATTTTTTTATCCTTAAATAGAATCTATACTGGTCTGACTTTCCTGACCTAAAAATTTCATAAGAAAAGAGATAAAATATTTACAATTTGAAAACTCAAAAAATGGTGTCCTGGGAAAAATTAAAATATCTGATTTATGGATACACAACTTGCATAATTCAAGAAAAATCCTACATTTTTAGTTGAAAAATGAAAAACTCTTGTTAATTTGAAAGACTATAAATGGAAACTTATGAAAAATCCATGTCTTTTACCACTATCCCCCCAATATGAGTATTAGGAAAAAGTTTGGGTGATAAAACTAAATAATTAAAGATTGTGGGTCCATAATATGAATCCAAAAGAATCTAAGCATTGATCTCTAGCACCAATAACCTATGAAAAATTTAGAACATTCACTCTTCCTCTCACCTCTATTTTATCAATCTAGGTAATCTTCATGAAATGGATGAAGACATAACTTCTTGGTTCTCAAACCCTTTTGAATAATGGAATCCACATTCAAAAACCCCTTTGGGATTTCTATCATCTAAGTGGACCAAATATAGTGTAACAATGATAAAAATTATTCCTATACCAATCCTAGAGCCACAACCATGAGAAAATAATCTATCTCGAATGCTTGAGAATTATAGTTGTTCTTAAAAGAGAAGTAGAAGTAGAAAAATGGAAAATACATAACAAAATTTGTTTTTATTAATTAATAAAAATGAGAGGATCATAAAAAAATTAGATTCTATCTTCAAGAAAAAGGTAAAGTAGTAAAAAAAATCTAATATAGTAAATTATCTAAAAAATTCCACAAGTCATCCATTTCCTAATGAGAAGTATCATTTGATTGTTTAAGATATGTGTGTTGTATAACTTTATCCTGATCCAAATACTACACTTCTTCTACCTGACCAGGGAATTTCTTTATACTATGCATGGTGAAAAAAATATTATTAATTTTCTTGAATAATTGGGAACTCGTATTCACCACAAGGATTTCATATTAATTTAATTTTATACCAAATAATGACACCTAATATTAGATTCCTAAATCCTTAGTGGTCTATTTATTCAACTATTAATTAATTACCTATATATGTTCATCCTAATGGTTAATAATTTCAAACATTAAAATATCCCCCTCTTGAGTCAATAGTCACTTGAGGATAGACACCATCTGATGTGTAATTTAATATAGATCTCGATAGTTAGATCCACATGTTTTAGGACCTATGAATAGTTCATTAAGGCGGATGAACTTGTTCTTTATCATGACATTTTGGGTCTAAATGATTAGGGAGTAAAAAAAATTTCATGTCATTTCAAGAGTCTACCAGTTCATGGAGGTAATTACATTATCTAGAAAAAACTCATATTTAGAAAAAAAATGTATTCTAGAATGTAATCCCTGATTATGTTCGTCCATATCACTAGAAAGAAGGTGATAGAGATAGGGTTTAAGAATTCTTTATCAAGTATAATTTTCCCCAGAGAATATTAGATAACACTATTTTCATGAATTTGATTAGTAACATGTATCTATGGAGGTGTTATGTTCATACCTTGATCCATGGGATTATAAACTAATGGACCATGTTGAAGATAAAGGTCCTTCTCTTCATTTTATAATGATCCCAACTCGATGATTTCTTCATCCTATGATGTTTCTTCTTGGGTTTCCTCTTTAATTTTAAATGATATTCCACGTATTTTTGGAGTTAATCCCTTTAAAACCATGTTGTGATAACATTCAATTCTAAATTGATCTTACTCTAGGGATAAGAAAATTGCAGCCTCAACTAGTGGTAGTGTAATTGGGGTGTTGCTATTGGTTCGTATCAACATTTTCTAGAATTGATACAAGATCATTGGGTGTTGCTCACTGCACTCCTAATATAAAAGATATCTATTTTCCTCAGGAATAAATAAAAGTTTGTTCCAAAATCTCTATTATATATAGGATTAAAAAATTTGAACCCCATCAACCCTTTCTATAAGAACCCCATCCTGATTCACAATCTAATATGACTGGGTGGTGGATAATTTGTTGATATTAGCCATCAACATGATGATGGGAATCCTATAATAAGTTAAGTAAAAAAAGTAATGTTTTATTAGAAGGTGATATAGATTCTGAGAATCCATTAATATGGGTCAAACATATACAATATCCAACAATTTAGGTTTATCAGAAAGTTGATGAGACAAGTTTATATGTCTTAGGTCTTAATCGCCAAGATTCACTACTATCAAACCATGAAAGAGTTTGATATAGCTATAGTTTCTATGAGTATATTCACCCTATTGAACTTTAAATAACACTTTATAGAGTCTCCCCTAATCTATAAAAAAATATACACTAGTATATCAGATTCCATTTGATGCTCCATTAGTAAAGTGGTTTCCCTTATCATGGTATATGTGTATTGGGTTGGTAACAACCACCCACTGAGAAACTTGACCAATATTCCTACTCGATGAAGTTCTAATTTTATATCATGCCTAATTTGGCAGCCTTAAGTCATATAATGACCATTATTAAGGATATACTAGTAATTATTCTTAGTCCCGCTAACTTTCTGGGTGGGTCACGCCCTAAATATTTTTTATCTAGGTCTTGATACATGGGGAAGAAATAATATTTTGATCCATATGCTAAAAGGAACATTAAGTGAGGGATGGATTTCCTTCTTCAACTCCCTCTTAATCAAATATAACAAATCCCTTGTAATAATGGGTGTCTTCTTGACATCTTTCCAAAAATGAGGAGGATGTAATTCATTATATATATATACTTGGATGGGGATTCCTTTGATCTTATGGATATCCAAAAGAATGAAACCAACCTCCCCATATGGTAGATAAAATGTGTTGGTATTGGACCACCATTTCCTAACCATACCAGGGATAATATTTGGATGATTCTAGATAGAAAATTATGAAATCTAAATAAGCTTGTATATCCCAATGGCTCACACTGGTCCTCTGGCATGGCATAACTTTGGTTCACCCAATAAGTCCATATCCATTCCTCATAAAAGTTCCCTCTAGGGAAAAGGTTCCATTGAATACTCCATACCCCTAATTCCATATATAGGATTTGTTAATCATTAAATAAGAATTGAATTAATCCTTTGTTTTACTTGAGCATAGAGTAAACTAAATAGAAACTTGTTTTTTAATTCATGGATGATATTCTCATCAAGATAAATATTTACTCCAATGATAAGCCAAGTTGATAAAATCTTAATATTAGAGGAGTCCCCTTCAAATATTGGATTATCAATTATACAGATGAATCTACAAAAGGTATTTATATCCAAAAATGGATAATTAATAAAATTTGGTTTGAGAATGTTTAATAGAATCTAATGGTGTAAGGTAATAATGTTTAGTGAGTTGGGATCAACATCCACAATAACTTATTTGATGTGAACAAAAACCTCATCAGATGGGAGTCATATTCTCAACCATCAGAGATTTTTAATAAACAAATAATGGTTGATTAAAAATATATTACTAACATGAGGTCAAAGTAATCAGTTCAAGAAGAGCACATACATGAACAATGGGGGGGGGGGGATTAGCAAAGTTCAATTTTTTTAGCAGCAAAGTAGTTCTCTAAATGTTGGGTAAAAAATTATCTAAGTCCAAATTTTACTCACTAAAGTAGTTCAACCAACAATGGGAGGAAATTTAGATAAGTCCACTTTTTCTTTCCTACATAGTTTACCTAGTGAATTTTACTAAGTAAGTTCACTTAAGTTCTTTTCTTATTTCCATTTCCCTCTTCTATCACTTAAGTTTTGACCTCACACAAGATATTTTTCTAACCCTCTATGGCTAACATAAAATGAACTAAAGGTAGGGGAAACCAAAATATGAGTGCATACCTTGAGTTAGCATGGAGGACTAGGGTGTTGGGATGTTGATGAATCCTATCCTTATAGAAAAGGCATGGAAAAACGGGGGGATGGGGTCCCACAAATGCTATTTATAAGTGTTATATAATGGTTTGGGAATGATGGTAGCAAGTGAAATTCACACAGACAACTTGCATGAATGGTTTAAAAATTATACTATCATGAACCAGCCAAACCTAAAGCTAAAAATCATCATATTTTTGAAATTGATTCAAACCAATGTCACTTTTACATTGAGATTAAATCCCATTTATTCCAATTAGATCAATTATTGAGGAGTAATTTTTTTGGTTCTATCCTTTCATAAAAAGGATTAAGATCTTGAGGAAGGAATACCTCAAAGACATGAATGAAAATTATTAGGTTAAGATAATGTAATCATTATCAAAACCCTTAAAGTTTCCTCAAGTTCACCCTGAACATGAAACTTGAATGACCATGTACCTTATCTAAGTTTCACCCACAATACTTACAAGAACTAGAGAGAACCTTCTCCCAGGGTATCAAATTTTCTTATAAATAGGACCCTTAATCTCCCAATTTTCATCTTTTCGAATATTGAGAGATGTATTGAAGCACTACTCACACTATTTTATTGCTAAAGTCATTAGGTTACCTAAATTTGTTTATTCAAGCCTTAAAACTAAGGTAAATGACTAAAATAGAGGGTATTTGAGTTACCAAATATCTAAAACATAAAAAAACTTTTAAAAGAACATCATCCTCCTAAGTAAAATAACACTAGGGATAAAGAACCTTAACCAATTGTACACTTTGACACTCATTTTCCAAAGGAATCTACAGGTACCCATTATAATGAGGGCATAACTTTTCCCATTTCCAATTATCTGGATCATCACTTCATCCTAGTTTCACCTTGGTGAATCCTTCATCACTTCTTCCTTGTATCACCAGGGTGAAGCCTTTATCACTTCACCCTAGTATATCATTAATGAAGCATTCATTGATTTTCCCTAACATAACTTGGGTGAAGCCTTTCTAATTTCCTTAGTATCATTAGGGCGGGGTATTCTTTAAACCTTTTTTTACTATGGAAACACATCCTTTTATGATCTTGTACTTAATAATTTTGAACATCCTAGATTTAATGGTAGATAACTCCTTCATCCAAGTTTTTCATTTGGACCTCCAATTGTCAAGGCCTCTTCTAAATCTACTAAATGTATATAATCAAGGTAATCACACCAGCACACTCCTCTTTCAATACCACATATCCTTGATAAAAGGTGTCTCCCAAGTGATTCCCTCAATGGATAGGGTTTTTGGGGGATTTTTAAACATGTATTTCCTTGATAATGTTAGTCCTAATACTAAGGGAATTAGTGAGAATTCCCCTAACACATGAAAAAATATTTGGCTATTCTAGATACAATATCAATCAGCCTATTCTCCTAGTGTATTCTTGAGTCCACCTGGGGAGAGAGGCAACCACAATTGGTGTAATACCTATATCCAACCTTACAATCACCTAACTGGTTTTAGGACTCCTACATTATTCTTGAAATATATGGAATCCACACCTTCTTTTTTCTAATCGTTCTTGTGCAATGAATGTCTGAGCCCCGATAGTGGCACTATTAATAGTGACAACCATGTAACCTTATCTCCTCTACTCATAAAAAAGGGAATACCTCTTAGATTAATCTCTATATATTTCTTTTTGGATGTAAACTTCCTCATAAATCCATATTATATACCTAATCCTGACCTATAAATTGGAAGGGAGATGGGAGGATAGTGTTTCTCTCCATGCATGGGACCCATGATATTCCCAATAATGATTTTACCAATCACGAATCATCAATGATCTAAGGAGAGAGTAAGATACATGGGAATCCTTAGTGTATAATCCCCATTCAAACCTTATGTCACACTCCCATGTAATATTATTGATAATTTTTATCTCTTATTTCTACACAAAGTATAACCCATATGATCTTAGAGATATGGGTTGATCACAAAACTTGTAGCATTAAGGCGGATCCTTGGGCCTCTTTCCTAGCTATAAGCCCCCAAACAATATTTTATTATCCCAAATGGATATATTACTAATGAATATTTCTAGGGAAACCCCATTTTCATAATCCCTAAATAATTATCTACTGTCGCACCTTTCAAAAAATAGACATAGACCTAGGAAACCATACTGTGCAATCCTTATTCAAACCTAGATCTACACTCTAATATAATGTGTTATACCCTCAATTTTATCTTGTTTATCACACTGATCATGACTCACACGAGCTTAAAGATATGGGTTGATCATGCCATTATAATCACTATGGTTTCTCCTTGGGCCACCTTCCTAGGTGTAAGGTGAAATAACCATATTATCTTCTCCCAAATGGCTATATTCTAAATAAATATTACTCGTGCATGATCCTAAATTGTCATATATTTCATGAAAATACTCAACCCTCAACAACCATAGTTTTTAATCCCCATTCAAATATACTATCATATAATCATGTAATGTACTTGATCCTATATTATATCTTATTTCTCACATTAAGTTTGACTCACATAAGCTTAGAGATAAGGGTTGATCAAACCATTAAAATCACTAAGGTTTCTCATTGGTCCTCCTTCCTAGGTATAAGACCCAATAACCCTATTCACTTTACCAAAAGGAATAAATTCCTGATAGATCTTACAAGGGAAACTTATATAAGTAAACCCCATATAATACTATGTCATCAAACCTTTCATGACACATATATAGCATTGGGTAGACTTATTGTGTAAGATACATTCAGACCTAAAATCATGCTATCATATAATGAACCCAATCCTCTATTTTATATTGTTTCTCATGATGGGAATGACTCACCTGAGATTAGAGATATGGGTTTTTCACACCATTAGTGTCACTAAGGAGCCTCCTTGGGCCTCAATCCTAGGAATAATCCCCAAAAACCATATTCACTTCTACTAAAGGATATATTACCTATGAATCCTACTAGGGAAGATCAATATGCATAATCTCTATATATTCATCTTCTATTGCATATTTCATGACATAGGTATAGCCATTTAAAACCTTATCATGTAATCCCCATTAAAACCTAATGTCATGCTCCCATGTAATACACTTGATACTTATTTATATCTTATTTATCATACCAATCATGACTCATGTGAGTTCAGAGATATGGAATGATCACACCATCAGTTTTACAAAGGTAATTACTTGGGACTCCTTCTTAAGTGTAAGCCCCAAAAACCATATTCACTTCTCCCAAATGTCTATATTTATGATTAATCTTATTAGGGAATACCCATATGTGTAAGCCTTACAAAATCCTTTGTTTTTGAACCTTTAGTGACATATAAATCCCCACCAAATGATATTAAACTATGTGACCAATGTTGTAGTCACATGATATTAGACTACATGACATCATCCTAACCATGTGACATAAAACTACATGGTATGGTATTTTTACACAACCTCAAAACCATGTCATTAAAAATACATGGGATTTGATTCCTGTTTTGATGGGATACCATGATTCCTCTACAAGGTTCAAATCCAACATCATCAATTTTATATATCCATTCCCATAGGGATATATTTCTCATGAGATAATTTATTTCCTCCCCTCACTTGGCTATATTCCTATAAGTTTGGATGTTATATTCATTAGGGTCATATTCCTTATATCTTCCCTTTATTAGGCCATATTTTGGATAAAATATTTCTACCACCTACAGGGATATATTCCCTTTTGGTCTTGGTATGCTATTCTCACCAAACCATATTCCCGGAGAGGCCTATCTTCATAGGATCATGTCCCTTGTGAGACTTACCTATCCTTATTGGTCCATATTAACTTTAAATTTAATTATAAAGGTCCAATCATGTGTAAGTCCCCCACCAACCATTACTTAGAATATTTATAATAGACATCCTTACTACATGATGTTAAAATACATGGATTAGTCTTTGCCACAGGACCTCAAAATCTATAATGTTCCTTGTTAAGTGACACTAAACTGCGTGGGTTATGAATCCTTTCATTAGAATACATAGCAATCCCCTCCATGGGCCAATAATAACACCATAAACATCCATAAAATTCCTAGATGATGATAAAATCTAGAGCGCCAAGCTGTGTGGCTTTAAAAATTTTGACCTATAGACCATCATTGTTAAGTAATAATAATTTTAAATATGGATAACCTATGATACATACATATGGTGTCCTCAATAGAGAACCTAAAATAGATACATATGTTTCCATCAACAGAATACCTTTGATATATATAGACTTGCACACAATTATATGCTAATAACAGACTTCTAATGTTAGGGTAACCTATCTCATACCCGGATTTGGAAAAGATTCATGCACACGATCTAAATCTATAAGAGAGAATCAGAGTTAGAAATAATCCCCCCCAAAAGGTGTGATGAGTTTGAACTCCCATTCTCTCAACTAGTGTGAATTAATAAGTGTAATTGGTATGAAAGCCCAATGAATATATACCTTTATAAATAAGGTTTTTAGTTTTTCATAGATGAAGGAGTTGTTGGGTGTTTATGATTCCATGAATAATCCCAGTGGGAAACCATATGAGATAGGAGAATAGACTTAAAATAGAGATTGTGAATCCACACATAGACCATCATAACCAAGATCTAAGACACCATATATTAGGTAAAAATAGAGGGCTATATAATTCTCATCTCACCCTTCATATAAGGAAAACTATAAATATGTGTTCCATAAGATCATAAAAAAATTCATTATCTCATCGTAGCTTAATTAACTCATGGGAAAGAAATGGGTTTCATGAAAACATCCTTAAAAATCATTATCATAAGCTATATAGATAATTAAATTTGATATTATCATAAGATAATATCACTAGTGAATCATAAAAATCTTTAAAGAATAATGACATAGATAAAAATTCATTTTATAAAATCATTAAAAATATTCTTTGAAAATCAAGAGAAAACTTCACTTTCTTTTAGTAACTTTTAAAAACTAAACATTAAATAAAAATGGGAATATTATTTTATTAGTAAAACCATAGAAAATTTTATAAGAATACTTATAATAAATAATAATCATGATGGTGGTATATTCAATTCATTTGGTAGGTGATAAAAAATATTCTTTCACACTTTTGTAAAAATTCAAATACAACCCATACAAAAAACCTTGAAAGAATTACATTTTAAACCTTTGAAAAGAAATTTAAATATGGTTAAAAATTACTTTACACAATCATTGGAGATTATAAAAGAGAATTATTGAATTTTTTTAAAGAATATGGATATGGAAGAAAAATATTAACGACCTAAATTAAGAATAATGGTGGGATTTTCTTAAAAACATTTTTTTGGTGTTTTTGAGTACCAAAGATGGGAAAATGTAAATAATACTTGAAAATCATAGAAATAACCAGATGAGAATAAAATAGATGGTTTTTAAGAGTGAAATAACATATAATTCTCCACAATATAAATTGAAGCATAAAAAATCATGATAAAAGTGAGATTGTAACATAAACCCTTATAGATTTGGTAACCTTTGAATAAAAACATCATGAATGGGAGAACCATATATGGATTAGTAAATACCCATAATTTTCATGAAAACTATCAAAAATTTCATTAATGGATATTATATAAACCATAAAACATAAAGAAGGTGGTGAATGTAGAACATATCTTAATGAAGGGAATTTGAGATGAGGAAACCCTTACATTATAACACCCAAAGATTTTGGAATATATATTTTCTATAAATTAATACTATATTTGAAAGCCTCCTACAAATGTAACATTGAACTGAAATGATCTACAATGTATTTTTTTTGAAGAAACTTTAATAATAATAATACTTATATTAAATAAAATAGACCGTACTAAAATAGAAAATGAATACAAATATGTTTAAAAAGACTTAATGTTTTAAAAAGGCATTTTTAATAAAAGTAGTTTCACTTTATATATATTTAATTCTCATTTAAAATATAAATTTATAAAGTTTATAATTTTAATTTTAAAAATATAACTTCATTTTTAATCCCATATATTAAAATTATCCTAAGTTTTATTTTTGATATTTCTCAAAAATAATTAATTTTTAAGTGAATAGTGAAACATACAGTTTTTACCAAAATTATAAAGTTTATGTCTTTATTAATATATGAGAATGAACTATATTTTTATAAAACATTTTAATTTATTATAGAATTATTTAAGGAGTAAAACTATTTATTTTAAAATATTATTTTGAACTTATAAAACCTATGTTTAATTTTTAGAACTTATGTTATATTTTATTCCAATTTAAAAATAGTTTTTGGTATTTTATTTTAGTTAAAATTTTAGGGTAGAATTATTTTTTGTATTTATTTTAAAGAAAAAAAAATTATAATAAAAAAATTTATGTCATAGTGGTTAATAAAATTGATAATTTTAACCTACACCTAAAATTTAAGCTTAAAATACAACTTTTCTAAAAACCGTTTTCACATGTTATGTGCATTTATTCTAAAATTAATATTTCTCACCATTAAAAATTTTATTTTATAAAATTATTTTCAAATTTTAAATCAATTTTTAATATTATTTAATAATTCTAGTTTTAATTTTTTTCATTAAAATTAATTATTATGGTTAAAAATTTATTACCAAGGTAAAAGTATATTTTGGTAAAAGTAAAATAGGTAAAGAAAAAACGCCTTAAATCAATCCAATTTGTTTAAAAAATGAGTTCCAAAGTGTATGATATGGCCAATAACTATATACACTACATATTTTCCATTTTTGGAACCATTGACCCTTGAATAGTAACATTAAATTATTGAAAAGGAATGAGTACTCCCAAAATTACCCTTCTCTTCACTTATAAAATGGGAACACTTAAAACCCATAAATAAACCCTTATTACATTGAATTTCATCCTGAAACTCTTCTATTTTATCCTCCTAGAATAATTTCTCAAGTTAATACACCTTTGGTCTCAATTAGATAGCCTAAGCCCTCTATTTTCTAGAAGATTTCCCTGAGAAATCTTAAGTTCTTAATGTGAGTATTTCTTACTCAGCCTTTTTTTCTTAATATTTATCTTAAAAAAATTTTATAAACACCCTAAAATAATTAAATCAGTATTATTTAAATACTTTAGTGTTATTATATTAATGAACTAGCCATTATTCAACCCTATCCACCCACTAAGAAAAACAAAACAACATCAATTGTGCGTACAGGCTAACCGCCGCCTCCACGAAGCAACGCAGTTCTTTTTTCATCCCGACTTCTCCCAGATGGAAAACAAAGGATGAATTTCATGAATTAATATATTTTATATTTATTAATTATAACCATAAAATTATAATTTTTCATACACCTTCATTCCATACCATTTTTTTTATAAATGGAATCGTTAATCATGCGTACGTGTAGACTACCTCCTCTACAAATGATGAATTTCATTTGTCATCACCACACTTCATGGATGGTTCTAATAATTAATTTAATAAAGTTAAATTATATTTTTGACATGTTGAATAATATATAAAATATATATTAGAATTATATAAAAACATTTACTTTTCCATTAAATCATTATAGCATTCCCTTGTTTGGGTCAGTTTTACCACCTACAAGAATGAAGTTGTAATATTTATTTCATGAAAATTTAAAGAAAATTATAGAATGATAATATAAATTAATAATAATTTATCTAATATTTTTTAATTAATATATCAAGGTGTTATTTATATTTAATATATTTATTAATATATTACCTTTGGATCATTAAATATGTTGAAATAAATTCTTTACAATTTCCTTTTTTACAAACCATACCTTTATCATTAACCAAATGAAAGTGGGATATGATAAATCATTGAAAAAAATTATTATAGTATCTTGGATTATCTAGTAATGATGAAATTTTAACCAATAAGTAGTAATAAACTCCTTTATTGTGGTAGTCGTATTAAACAAACAGTAAAAAATTCCTAAGTCCGGATGATGGGAATAAACTATTACCGAGTAATATATTTATAATAGATGGTCATAAAAGAAGTTTATAAAATGTTATATATTAAAAATGTTATTAATTAGGTTTTTAATATAGTTATGTTTATTATATATAAGGCTAGAGAATATTATAGTAAGAGGGAATACATGGTAATTGGTAATTTGTCTTAAATTTAATTCCATGAGTCTTACATCTTATTGTGCACCATGAAATATTTTATATGGTGTGATTAATTACAAATAGATTTATTTTACCATATTCATGTAATTCATGCGGTTTGAAGATCAATTTTTTGTTATTTACTTAAATGGATTCTAATTCAAAGGATTCCAAGGTTGCAAGGGTCTTTACTAACTCAACTCCCTTCATTGAGTTAGAATTCTTCTTCTTGAAATTATTTCTTAAAAGGTTGATTTTTCCACCCTAATATTTTATTTAATGTTAATTTCTCTTACTATATATGGATAATTTTTTTAATTCAAATGTTTTACCTTGATGAATTTATTTCTCAGATAATATATCATTTTTGAGAATAATTTCCATCCTCTTTAACGACGGTTTCCCATCCTTGTACAAATTTTTATTTCCCACCAATGTTATCATTTATAATTAAAGACCTAATAATGATTTATATAATTTTAAATTCATATTTCACTGATCCTATTTTCAAAGGGATTTTTTTACTATTTTTACAATGTGTATTTTTAGCAAAGGTATTTCAAAATATTAAAAATGTTTTTCATCCTTTCAAAATAAAATGTTTTATTTTCCACTCTAATTTCACTTTATAAAACCTTTAAATTTTTTAAAGGTGTATTATTGTAGAATAACTTTTTTAAAGTAAATTCATTCCGAAGTTTTCAATTCACCATTTTGAAAATTACTTTTCAAAGAGACCGTGAATTAATATTTTACGTCAAAGATAAAAGAATTTTCTAAAAAATATTTTAAGATTTCCTTCACCATATGAGCATTATTTTTTAAAATATTACTTTATATGTTTTTAATTTTTTAAAATGTTTTTAATTATTGATTATTTTGAAAATAAAATGAAATATTCTTATATTTTTTTAAAAGTAAAAGTTTAATTTTTAACAGGATTTATGGTTTTAAAAGGTATTTTAAAAGTCTATGTTTTTAATAAAGAATTATTTAGTGTTTTTAACTGCACCTTTATTTTATATATTTTTTTAAAAATCCTTTTTAGTTTTTAAGGTTAATATTTAAAATATTTTTTCAATCTCAATTTATTTCATTTTAAAGAAAATATTTTGAGGAGTTTCAAGAATTTTAAAAAGGGTTGTTTCTTTGTGTTTTTTAAAGTGATTTGTCCAAAAAACTAAAAAGGGGTGTTTTTCATCTATGTCAACATCCTTTTATATTCATTATGTTATATTGGGGACATGTTTTTATGCCACTAACCATATTCTTTCTCTAGATGAATTGTGGAATGTTTTAGTAAATTTTTTCATAAAATCCTTCTCTTTTCCATGGGTTAATGAAGTGATGTTTGGAATATGAAAGTTTTCATGTTCTATTGAAAAAAAGTAAGAATTATTATTATTAATTGGTATATTTCCCTCTAATAATTTTTTATCTTTTTATAGCTCATGAGATAAATATCTTGAGTGTGAACATTATTCATATTATCTATATTTATAATATTTAGTGTGAACACAATATGGATTAGCTACATTTATAAGAATGATTTTGAACAAAATTATGGTCATATAAATTCAAAATATTGAGTGTGAACATGATGAAAATTAGTTATGTTCATAAGATTTAGTGTGATCATGATGCATATTAGCTATATTAACAAGTGTGTGAACTCGATGTGGTTAACTACATTCACAATGATATGATTTACTATACTTATTCCTATTCTATAATTCTATATTATATGCTTATATTATTCCCAATGTATCATTTTTATTATATCATTATTCTAAAAAAATTCCCCATGTTTTATGTTTTTTTATCTGAGATTACATGTCATTATTTTATAACTTATGGAAAACTAATTTTGTTCAATGTTATTTTAATAAGAAATTTCTCCCTTTCTAATGTTTTCTCATATAGTTATAATATAACCCTTTATGAAAAGTTATTAAGTTTTCCCATATTAATCATCTAATCTCACCCCTTTCTTAGGTTTTCATTCCCTAGGTTAGAAAGAAAATTATAACTTATGAGAATTCTAGAAAAGGATCTACTTTATTTCAATTATTTATAAATACTTATAAGTATCATAAAATAAGTTTCTTATATATATGATCCTCAAAGACACTAAACCTTTACTTCTTGGTATTGTGTGATTATTTTTTAGATGTAAATTTTAACTTATGGAAATATTTTAAAATAAATATACGTTTATAACACTTTTTTAAAAATCCTACATTTAATGATTTTTTAGTACCAGATTTGAGAGTACGGGTTTTGGGAACCTTATTTGGTATCATGAAAAGGTTTATTTTTTTTGGGGGATTAAGATGAGTGAAATTTAGTGAAAACTTAGATATAAGTATAAAAGAAGAGTCTAACACAATTATAACATCCTAAAATTTTGGTAAAGTTTTGAGTATGTGGTTTTCCTAGAAATTGAATCCCTATTTGGGTACTGACAAGTGGATGAAGTTTTAGAACAAATCCACTTAGGGGTAATCACCATTAAAAATTATGGTTGAGTATTAACTCAATATTAACTATGGTGCACAATGCGTGTGCCTAATACTACACATCTGGTGAGATGCTCATGGGGAATATGCTTTGGTTAATCACATTCTATTTTCAAACCATTATAAAAGATTTTATCACAACTTTATGGAATGGTTATGGAACCAAATAAGAGATATAGAGTGAATAACATAGATTGAAACCTAGAAATTTTTAAGTTAGGGTACATGTGTCATTTATTATTTATTATTTTTAAGATAATAGTTTTTTTCTATAATTTTATTGAATTAATTATTCTTATCTTTATAATTCCTTTTCAATTAATGTATAGATCAAGGAGATACCAAGTATATAATGAATGTAATGGAAAATGTGGTGGTGGTCATAAAGAGAAACCAAATGGGATTAATGCTGGTGTTGAAAATATTATGTTTATGCTCACCAAATTATATCAAATTAATATTTACAACTTTAGTCTTTTAAAACTCCCAAACACACTAAATAAGATAAGGATGTTGTATCATGGAAGTTCAAGTGATGAAGATGATTAAGGAAAGAATATTAAATTTTCTCTATGTCAAAAATGTGGGAATAATTACCTTAGAAAATGTCACAAAGGTGTAAGAAAAATTTCAAGTGTATAAGGGTTGGACATTGATATCATGATCATCGAAGAGATATGAAGAGGTTGAGCAATATATTGGAAGGTATTAGAGTCCCAACTACTACATCATCCACACATCAATACTTCATGTACAAGGATTTTGGGCAATATGAAAATTTATTCCCCAATATAAGGTCGAAAAATTATTATAGGTATAAATAAACTCTTAGACCATGGAAACAAGGGAAATAATATAAAAATACTACTATTTATGTGGATAGTGATAATTAATTTCTGTTAGGTGTTCTCCACTCTAGATTTGTGGAAGTATTATATCATATAATTTTCATCGACTATTATCTATTTAATTATAAATAAAATACTCTTTGTGGTAACATTATTATATCCATGGTATATGAATCCCCATAAAGGTTTATAAGATTATTCTATATCCAAGTCTTAATCATTATTACTTTAGATGATTTTTCTATCTGGACATAGACACTATATTAATTACAAAGATATCAAAATCACATTTCAAACCAAAAATGATCATCTATCAGTGCATGTATGACTATGATATCTCTTGGAAAACTAATTCTATTATATGATTCATGATACCAAATCACTATAGATCTTTAACTAAAATTATTGGATAAAAACTCAATGTTAGGATTTACCTATTCCTAGAGAAAAATATATATTTCTTAAGTTTGTTGATATCACTCTATAAATTATATCACGAGTCATGTATATATCTTATAAACCATTATTTTGTTTCAATAGTAAGTGAAAATAAAATTTTTTAGGATTTAAGTTATTTAGGGGCAGGTGGAGAATGTAACACCCTAAGATTTTGAAATATATTATTTCTATAAATAAGTATTATGTTCGATAGCTTTATCCACATGATGCACGAAACTAAAACGGCCCATGATGTATTTATTATTAAGAAAAATTAATAAAAATAAAATATCTATTAAATAAAAAATATTTTAATAAATTATAAAATTTGTATAAAATATGATTAAGAACACTAAGTTTTAAATATGCATTTTTCAATAAAAGCAGCTTTTCTTTATCGATATTGAATTTTCAATCAAGTGATGAATCTATAAATTTTATAATTTGAATTTTACAAAATTAAATTAAATTTTTAATGAAAAATATTAAAATTATCCTAAGGTAATTTTTTGTGATTTTTCAAAAATAATTTTTTTAAGTGAATAGTGAAAATATATTTTTTATCAAAATTATAAATTTTATGATAATATCAATATATGAGAAACATATAGAAGTTTATAAAACAATTAAATTTATTAAATATTTATTTAATCAGTAAATATATGTACTTTTAAATATTATTATGAACTTATAAAACCTATGTTTAATTTTTAGAACTTAAGTAACATTTTATTCCAATTTTTTTTTAAAAAAAATCTCTTATTCTAATAATTTTTTTTGTGGAAAAAATGTAGTTTTTGATTTATTTAAAATAAACAAAAAAAATTGTTTTATAATATACCAATTTATTTGATCTTTTTTTGTAACATCTATAATTTTAACCTACACATAGATTTTAATCTTAAAAACACACCTTTTTTAAAAACTATTTTTATGGGTTATGTGCACTTGTTATAAAATTAGAAACTATAAACATTAGAAATTTTATTTGATAAAATTAATTTAAAATGTTAAATAATAATTTTATAATTATTTAACAAGTTCAATTTTAATTTTATTCATTAAAATTAATTACCAAGGATAAAAATTTATTACGAAGGTAATTGTAAATTATGGTAAAAGTAAAAAAGGTAAAAATAAAAGGCCTTAAATAACTCCAAGTTGTATCCAAAATAATTTTTGGATCGTATTATAGGGAAAATAACTATATACACTTAATATTTCCCACTTTTTTTTAACTTTTTACCCTTGAATAGAAAATTCCATTATTGAAAAGTAATGACTACTCTTAAAATTACCCCACTCTTCACTTATAAAAGGGGAACACTTCCGACCATTAATTACACAATTATTACTTATAATTTATTCATTAAAATATGAAATGTTATCCAACTATAATAATATCTCAATAACATAAGGCTCTGGTCTCAATTAGACAACCTAAAACCTCAGTTTGAAAGGAGATTCCCAATAGAAACCCTGAGTTCTCAATTTGAGTTTTCATGCTCCTTAGCATTTTATTCTTAATATTTATATTCCAAAATTATTATAGATAACATAATACAATGGAATAGTTATTATTAATATACTATAATTTTATTATATTAATGGTGAAACCAATATTCAATCCTTTCCATCCACTAAGAAAAACAAAACAACATTGATCGTGCGTACGTGCAGACTACTGCCTCCACCCAGTGATGTGGTTCATTTTTCATCACCGCCTATCAAAATTGGTTAAAATAATGGATTTTATAAATTAATATGTTTATTGTGTCACAATAATAATTATTAAATGATAATTTATCATATACCTTCATTCCATATTATTTTTGAGAAATGGAATCGTGGGTATATATAGACTACCGCCTCCACGAATGATGAATTTGATTTTTCATCACCACCATTCATAGATGGTTATAATAATGGATTTAATTAAGGTAAATGATATTTTAGATATGTTTAATCCTATATAAAATATATATTAACACTATATAAAAACATTTCATTACTCATTAAATCATTATAGAACACCCCTATTCGGGTTGGTTTTACCACATATGAAGAAGATGTTATAAAATATATTTCATGAAGGATCAGGGAATATTATATAATGATAATATCATGTAATAATAATTTATTTAATATTTTTAATTATTATAGAAATTATTTATTTATATTTAATATATTTATTTATATATAACCTTTCGGTCATTAAACACGTCAAAACTCATTCTTCATAATTTATTTTTTACAAACCATACTTTTATCATTCACCAAATTAAAATGAGATATGATGAATCATTAAAACACCATGATTATATAATATTATATTATCTAGGAATTTTTAACTTCAACCAATAATTTATAATCTACTCTGTCATTATGGTACTTGTATGAAACAAACAATCATAATTTCCTAAGACCCAATGATGGAAATAAACTATAAATAGGAAATATATTTTTAATATACGGTTATAAAAGAAGTATATAAAAGTATATAGACATTAAAAAGGTTTTTAAGTCTATAATTAATATAGTTATATTTATTATTTAGGAGGTTATATCATGTTCGAGTAAGTGATAATACAATGTAAGGGGTTCTTTGTCTCAAATTTAATTCCTTGAGAGATATTTCCTATTGCATACCATGACATCATTTATATGGTGTGATTAATTACTAATGAATGTATTTTACCATATTCATGTAATTCATAGGGTTTGAAGATCCATACCATGTTCTTTCTTTAAATTTATTTCAATTCAAAGGATACCAAGGTTGTAAGAACCTTTGTTAACTCAATGCTATTCATTGAGTTAGAATGTTTCTCCTTGAACTTTTTCTTAAAACTTTGGTTTCCTACACTATAAGATTTAATTTATTTGTAATTTATCTTCCTATAAATTTAAAATTAATTTTTAATTAAAATATTTTACCTTGATGAATATATTTCTAAAAATTTATATCATTTTTGAGAATAATTTCCATCCTCATTAATGATGGTATATCCTCATTGTCCATATTTTTCTTTCCAAAAAAATTTATCCTTTATAACTGAAAACCTAATTATAGGTTATTTCATGTGACCTTCATTTTTCCCTTATTATATTTTTAAAATGATGTTTTGTTACTCTTTTTTTGATGTGGGTTTTCAACAAAGGTATTTCAAAATATTAATTTTTTTTCCATCCTTTCAAAATTTTATGTTTTATCTTCCACTCCACATTATCTTTAGAAATCATTTATATATTTTCAAAAATATATTATTGAATAATATTTTTTTAAATTAAATGTTTTCTAAAGTTTTCCACTCACCTTTTAAAAAATTACATTTCAAATTGATTGTAAATTCTTTCTTTTCACCAAATATAAAATGGGGTTCTAAAAACTATTTTATAGTTTCTGTCATCATACGAGAATTATTATTTACAAATATTAAATTACTTGTTTTAAATGGTAATTCAAATGTTTTTAACTCTTGTTTTTTTAAATTAAAATGAAATATTATTATATTTTTAAAAGGTAAATTTTTTATTTTTAAGGAAATTATTGATTTTAAAATGGATTTTAAAGGCATCTGTTTTTAAGAAAGAATTATTTTGTGTTTTTGAAATAAAATTTATTTTAATTTATTTTAATTTTGATTTTTTTGGTTTTAAATTATAATATTTGAAATGTTTCTTTTCAATATAAAAGTATTTATTTTCAAAAAATACATTTTGAAGAGTTTTCAAGCATTTCAAAAGGGGTTGCTTCTTCATGTTTTTCAAAGCGATTTATTAAAAAACCTCAAAAGGGTGTTTTTAATTAATGTCAATATCCTTTAACATTCCTTATGTTAAACTGGAGTTATTTTAATGCCACCATCCATGTTATTTCACTAGATGGTGTATGGAATGTTCTATAATTTTTTTTCCTGAAACCCATCTCTTTTCCATAGATTAATTCAGTGATGTTTGAAATATTTTTTCATGGTCTCTTAGAAAAAAATATATGGATCATTATTATTGATGTGTGGGTATCTATATTTTCCTATAATTTATTTATTAAAGTTTTATACCTCATGAGATAAATATGTTGAGTGTGAACATAGTGTACATTTGTGAAGACCATACCCCAAAAAACCAAGAGCCGGTGCCTTCAGAACATGATGTGTCATTTAAAAAAAACATGCACTGATAAACTACACATCATGTCCCATACAGGGGATCAAATTCTATTTAGGCTCTGAGAAACCAGCTACTTCATAAATGTTTCATTTGTT
Source organism: Viscum album (assembly GCA_963277665.1). NCBI lineage: Eukaryota > Viridiplantae > Streptophyta > Magnoliopsida > Santalales > Viscaceae > Viscum > Viscum album. The sequence continues at coordinate 24,546 of CAUJRU010001461.1, read as the reverse complement.
AAAAGTTATTACCTGAAAAATTTAAATCAGAACGTAGGCTGAGCATAATAAGGCCTAGTAAGGGGTTTTAAAATTAACCAATGCAACTTTTGTTGAAAACATTCTTTAAAACTTTCCATAGAGTATTTCTCTTAAAAAAACTGTAACACATGTAACATATCATAAGATTTCTCAAATAATAATATACCAACAGAATTACAAGGATACATGATTCAATTAAAGGCATGATCATTTGGAGTAATAAGTAAAAAACGTTCTAAACATGTATGACATATGAACATTTAATCAAAAATTGAATAGCTAAGAGTAATGATTAATCAGAGTTTCGCGTGAAGGAAACAACTTCAATTTCATATATTGGATACTAATTCACTGTGTGCTAAACAAAAGTCATGCCCTAAACTTTTACTCTTCTGATACTCATAAGTACTGGATCTTAACCTTGGATATTCTACTATTCAAATATCCATTAGGTTAACTAATTATTATAAGCATAATTATGGAATGTATAATGTAATAATTCTATGCCAAGGCCTCAAGCCAAGAACTAGGGATAACTGTAACTAGACCCCAACCCAGAGAGCATCTGTAACCGGACTCCATCCCGGAGAGCATCTGTAACCGAAATCCAACCCGGAGGGCTTACTTTTACGGGTCCCCAGCCTGGAACATACTAGTCCAATACAATACTCATATTCCAAAAAGGGTTGTATATTCAAAATGTCTCATACCATTTTGAATATTAAATTACTTATTTCCAATTATTCAAAGTGTCCCATACCACTTTGGATAATTTCATACATAATTGGTCATAGTAGTTTAATTTCATCCTTAATCATTTACATGTTTTATAAAGTGAGATATGCATCTAGATGTTTTAAAAAAAACCGAGATAAAAATTATATGACTTTCATTAAATTTTAAAAATAAAGGCAGATTATGTCACCTATATTGACATAAAAAAATATGCATATGTATAAGTTTGGAACAATATTTATTATGTTTTAAATCTCCACTTAAACTCGAGACTTAATGTGTAAAGACCTCAAAATTGGGTATAATAATGGTTCATGTAACATATAAAAATATTTTTATATAACCATACTCATACTAAAATGGTTGGCCCTCCATGTTTTTTAACCCCCTTAGAATATTAGTTAAACAAAGTTTTATATAGGGCAAGTCGTGCCATTAGTCATAAATTTTGTTTATGAAAACTTACCCATACAATTCTATTAAAAAAACATATATACAATTCTACATATATATTTATACATATGAATTTATATTTATATGTTTATGTGTGGTACATAATAAAAATTTCATACGGAAAAACTACTCTGGCATTTGAAGTTTTTATCTTGCAATCTTTTCAAACTTGATGTATTGGTTATTCGTGGGCCTATACTCAAAACTGAAAGACCATGCCTATGCATACTCATATATAAACTGAAGTAAAAATAACCATATATATATATGTATATATATAGTATTTCTTAATCTTTGTAAGCATTAAATAACTCTCAAATTACAAATACTCCGAAAATACGAAATTTAGAGACTTAGGTTCGGTCATAAGGAAGGTATCAAACTAACCCATAGGGTTATTTAAAACACATAGTTTTATGAGCATACATATATATATATATATAGATATGTATATATATAAACTCAAAATCACAAAACAAGGCAAAATAAGCCTTACATTAAAACCAGGGGGGAGCTCGAGGAAGGTTGGTTGGGACTTGTTGGAGGCTTGAGTGGGGAGAATAACCGGGAGATCTTTGGGTGAAACCGATTACTTATATACTAAAAAATCACAAAAAAAAATTTAATGCAAAAATGTACCCCCTTGCGGTGCATTAAATGGATGATTTTGTGCTTGTAGAAAAGGGGAAACAAGGAGGGTCCACCAGCGGTTAGTGGTGAAGAAAAAGAGATGGTGCAATAGGTGCAGGGTTGCTAGTGTAAACCCATGTGAAGAAGAAGATGATGCGATAAGAGGGAAAACCAGAGATATATTGGACGGCTCAGATTAGTTCGAGATATATGAGGCATCCCTAGTTCGATGCGGAATTTTAAAACACATGGACGACTGAGATTAGATTTGTGGTAGATAGAATGGTGGACAAAAACTCGGTGGAAATCCACATTTGTTGAAGGTTGAAAGCGGGATTGGGATCAACGGCCCAGATCACGCACGACGCGATCCAATGGCACAAATCATGTTTTTCCTAAAAAACATGTCCCACATCGAAATGAAGAGTTGTTTTCTCCTCCTTTATAATTCTAATCCTCCGATAGAATGCTCAGAAAAAACACACAGCACACACTAGGGAGCCTTACACACGGGCTCCTGTCCCCGCCGACCTTGGACTACCCATACCCCGATGCAGCCTCATGCCCATGGTGGTACGCCCATGCGCTCCTGCTTCTGTGCACCCTTCGTGGAACCTCTTTCCAAGCTTGGGATACCCTTGGCTTGGGGTGAGGGCTAGGCTCAACGACTTAGTGTGAGCTGCCTCCCTCGGCCTAGCTATAAAGGCTGGCCCTAGCGGGCCTATTTTTTATACAATCAAAATTATAAAGTCTTAAAGAAGAGAGAGAAAAATATTTATTATAACTATAAATAAATTATTTTCTTAAACAAGGATTTTATTCAACATTATGATGTTAATTAAACTTTTTCTTAGTTTAAAGTATTTCTAAAATTATAAACACTAAACCTTTAACATACAAGTTATAAAAATTATATTTAATAAACCTACATGATAATTCTTATACTAGTATTATAGAAAACTTAGTTTAATCAAAAACATAATTTAATTCAAATAATTTAAATAGAGTTTATAACACTTTTTAAGAAATGAAATTCACTACATTGTATTTGTAATATTTGCAAAGTGTTTTGAATTCCTTAGTACTTCTCAAAATAACTTAAGTGTAATTCGAAGTATTAAACCACATCCTTTTAGAGTTCATAAATGGTGGTTATATTATAATTTTAATTATAACTTAAATATTTGGAATCTAATTAATAATTATATATATATATATATATTTATTTAATTATCCTATCAAGTTCCTACGGCTATAATTATGGCTGTTATCTTTCAACGGTCACTAGAGAAATGGTCAGGTCGATTCCCTATAAAACCGTATCTTGGGGTGTCTTAAGCTTAAAGAAAGTGACGAGGCCAACGCTTGTTATAACCCTAATGATCAGTATAGTATTCATGATATTAGTGGTGTTGTTCTTCATTTTCACTGACCCGAAGGATCTCTTTTATTTACCGTGTCTTGTTGTATTTGTAGGGGGCCTTCCCGTAGTTTTGATAGGGTTTATATTAGGCATTTTGGGTAGGATACTTCCTTGTGATCTTGAAAAATTGTAAACACTATGATGTTATTTTTATTATGAAAAGCATTGCATCCATTTGTGTGTTTTACTCGTTTGTATTATAATATAAATTAAAACCATATTATTAGTTTCTCTTGAGAAACAAGTTTTGTTTAGTTGTTATGAAATTCAAAAAAAATGAAAACATAAAATTATCAATACAAGAGGTACAAGTTTTTGGGGTGTTACATTATTCCCCCCTACAAAGAATTGCGTCCTCGCAATTCATTTCATATAACCATAAAGGTTCTCCGATGTTCTCACCACATCCCCCATCATAAAGGATCCTTAGGTGCGTTTAGCAGAAAACTCAAATTGATGCTCAAATCCTCTAGTTCTCTAACCCAAACACACCTCGGACAGAAGGGGTTGAACTCTTGCATTGAACACTTGGGCTTCCAGATGGAGGCTCGAATGGTAGAAAGTTTGGAAATGTTTAAATGGACCAACACACGAAGAACTCGTCGAACTATATCTCTATTGAGAACATCTAAGTTATAGATGTTTCTGTATAGTTTAAAACTGAGGAGTTAGTACATGTAGGACTCACAAAGGTTTCCCTCTAAAGCAGCCTCTTGAAATCTTACCCTGGCCATGTAGTTCAAACCTAGGGTTAAACATAGGAAAAGCACTTCGTGGTATTTTCCTCTTCACCTATACTCGGCCAGTTGGGTCATGCCTATGTGGTAGGTGCAAAGAATATCTAGACTATTTGAAACTTTATATAGTTTCTTACACATTTTTCATAGGTTTGCTAAGGGATTATACTCTTCTTCACAGGTTTTGATCGCAATAATTTCCAGTATCTCAACAGGAAGAGATAACATGTGGGTTTGTCCTTAAATTTGAAAATTTATTATGAAAGTTCAATCAGTGAAACCTATTCAGAAGCATAAAAACAGACAAGATAGTAGAAAAAAAGAATGGATAACAAGTTGTGTTCTCATATAACCACTTGTTCATAAAAAGATAAAGGCTAATGGTTTCCCCAGTTCCCTAATACACGAATCCCTAGATCAAGTTCAAAACTCTCGAACTCCCTAAACCATATGCAACCCAAGAAATCAGGTTCGATATCATGGGATCACTTATGGTATCTCCATAGTCTGACATGAGGGGTGTATAGCTGAGAGACATCAGTATGAACTTGATGTTTGTACGCTGATTAGGTGGCTTCGTATTCAAGGATGTTGAAGTCCATTACTTGACCGTAATGGCCAAAGGACAGGACTTGACACATATACGCTGTGCGGAGGTCTCCCACTACTGCAGCTTATTGGAAGGCCATGAGGTACTGGATGACTTCTGCTGTGGTGAAGCATCTAAAAATTTCCTCGTAGTACTTTCCTCATCATGCGTAGGACAGAAATTGGGCTTGCATCATAAAGATGTAATCCATACCCGCTCTTCGGTGGAGTTTAAGTACTTGGGGAGAATTGGATATATCATAGAGATGTTTTCAGGATATATGTATATGGGAATAGTTTATAAAATTTTCATGGATATCTATTGAAATTATGGTTTCTGGGGCCTCATTGGGAGGATACATAAGACTATTACCTTCATTTTCCATCTAAAAATTAGAAAACTTCATATTTCGTAATTCTTAAGTAAATTTTTATTTGTTTCCGTTCTGGTTTTACAGAGTTATCCAAACCAAATCCTCTGATACCAACTGTTAAGACAAGACCCCAAAAAACCAGGAGTTGATGCCTTCAGAACATGATGTATCATTTTAAACAAAAACATGCACTGATAAACTACAAATCATGTTCTATACATAGGATCAAATTCAATTCAGGCTCTGAGAAACTAGCTACTTCAGAAATGTTTCATCAGTTAAAAGCTGTTACCTAAAAACTTTAAATCAGAACGTAGGGTGAGCATAAGAATGCCTATTAAGTGGTTTTAAAATAAACCAATGTAAATTTTGAAAACATTCTTTAAAACTTTCAATAGAGTATTTCTCTTAAAGAAAACTGTAACACATGTAACATATCATAAGAGTTCTCAAATAATAATATACCAACCGAATTATAAGGATACATGATTTAATTAAAGGCATGATCATTTGGAGTAATAAATAAAAGACGTTAAAAATATGTATCACATATGAACATTTAATCACAAATTGAACAGCTAAGATTAATGATTAATCAGAGTTGTGCATGAAGGAAATAACTTCAATTTCATATATTGGATACTAATTCACTGTGTTCTAAACAAAAGTCATGCCCTAAACTTTTACTTTTCTGATACTCATAAGTACTGGATCTTAACCTTGGATATTCTACTAGTCTAATATCCATTAGGTTAACTAATTATTATAAGAATAATGATGGAATGTATAGTGTTAGACTTCTATGTCAAGGCCTCGAGCTAAGACCTAGGGCTAACTGTAATCGGACCCTAACTTGGAGAGCATCTATAACTGAACTCCATCCCGGAGAGCATCTGTAACCAGACTCCAACCTAGATGGCTTACTTTTACCGACCCCCATCCTGGAACATACTAGTCCAATACACTCATCATATGCCAAAAAGGGTTGTATATTCAAAATGTCCCAAACCATTTTGAATATTAAATTACTCATTTCCAATTATTCAAAGTGTCCCATACCACTTTGGATAATTTCATACATAATTGGTCACAGTAGTTGAATTTCATCCTTAAACATTTACATATTTTATAAAGTGAGAAATGCATCTAGATGTTTTAAAAAAAACCGAGCTAACAAATATATGACTGTCATTAAATGGTAAGAAGAAAGGAAGATTATGGCACACATATTGACATAAAAAATATTCATATATATAAGTTTGGAACAACATTTCTTATGATTTAAATCTCTACTTAAACCCGAGACTTAATGTGTAAAGACCTCAAAACTGAGTATAATAAAGGTTTATGTAACATATAAATATATATATATATATATAACCATACTCATACTAAAATGGTTGGACCTCCATGTTTTTTAACCCCCTAAGAATATTAGTTAAACAATGTTTTATATAGGGAAGGTTGTTCCATTAGTAATAAATTTTGTTTATGAAAACATACCCATACAATTATATTAAAACCAAACATATATACCATTCTCGATATATATTTATACATATGAATTTATGTGCATATGTGTATGCATGGTACATAATAAAAATTTCATATGAAAAAACTACTCTTTCATTTGAAGTTCTTATCTTGCAATCTTTTCAAACTTGATGGATTGGTTATTCGTGGGCCTATACTCAAAACCGAAAGACCATGCCTATGCATAATCATATATAAACCTAATTAAAAATAACCATATATATATATATATATGTATATATATAGTACGTCTTAAGATTTGTAAGCATTAAATAACTCTCAAATTACAAATACTCTGAAAATACAAAATTTAGAGACTTAGGTTTGGTCATAAGGAAGGTCTCAAACTAACCCGTAGGGATATTTAAAACATATAGTTTTATGAGCATACATATATATATATATATAGATATGTATATATATAAACTGAAAATCACAAAACAAGGAAAAATAACCCTTACATTAAAACCATGGGGAGGAGAACTCTAGGAAGGTTGGCTGGGACTTGTTGGAGGCTTGAGCGGGGAGAAGAACCAAGAGTTCTTTGGGTGAAACCAGTTACTAATATACAAAAAAAGAACACAAACATTTAATGCAAAAAAATACCCCCCTGTGGTGCATTAAATGGATGGTTTCGTGCTTGTAGAAAAGGGGAAGCAAAAAGGGTCCACCGACGGTCAGTGGTGAAGAAAAAGAAATGGTGCAATAGGTGTAGGGTTATTGGTGTAAACCCATGTGATGAAGAAGAAGAAGATGCGATAAGAGGGAAACCAGAGATAGATTGGATGGCTCAGATTACTATGAGATATATTGGGTGGCTCTGGTTTAACACAGAATTTTAAAACACATGGACGACCGAGATTAGATCTGTGGTAGATCGAATGGTGCACAAAAACACGGTGGAATTCCACGTTTGCTGAAGGTTAAAAGAATGATCGGGATCGACGGCCCAGATCATGTGCAACATGATCCAATGGCCCAGAATGTGTTTCTCCCAAAGAAACACGTCCCACATTGAAACATCGAGTTTTTTTCGCCTCCTTTATAAGCCTAGGCCTCTGATAGAATTCTCAGAAAAAACACACATCACACACCGGGGAGACTTACACACGGGCTCCCGCCCCCGCATTCCTTGGCCTACCCATGACCCACCATGGTCTCGCGCCTGTGGTGATACACCCATGCACTTCTACTTCTGTGCACCCTTTGGGGAACCTCTTTTCAAGCTCAGGATGGCCTTGGATTGGGCTGGGGGCAAGGCTCAGCCACTTAGTGTGAGTTACCTCCCTCGGCCCAGCTATAAAAGGATGGCCCTAGTGGGCCTATTTTTTTATACAATCAAAATTATAAAGTCTTAAAGAAGAGATAAAAAAACATTTATTATAACTATAAAGAAATTATTTTCTTAAAAATTGATTTTATTAAACATTAGGATGTTAATTAAACTTTGTCTTAGTTAAAAGTATCTATAAAATTATAAACACTAAATCTTTAACATAAAAGTTATAAAAATAAGATTTAACAAACCTACATGATAATTCTTATACTAGTATTATAGAAAACTTAGTTTAATCAAAAACATAATTTAATTCGAAGAATTTAAACATAATTTATAACAATATTTAATAAATGAAAATCATTACATTGTATTTCAAATATTTTCAAAGTGTTTTGAATTTATTAATACTTCTCAAAATAACATAAGTGTAATTTGAAGTATTAAACCATATCCTTTTAGAGTTCATAAATGGTGGTTATATTATAATTTTAATTATTACTTAAATATTTGGAAATTAATTAATAATTAATATATATATATATATGTATACATAAATTATCTTATCAAGGTCATATGGCTATAATTATGGTTGTTAGATTTCAACGGTCACTAGAGAAACAGTCAGGTTGATTGCCTATAAAACCATGTATTGGGGTGTCTTAAGCTTAAAGATAGTGATGAGGATGGTTATTTTTATACCCCTGATGATCAGTACATTCTTCATGATTATGGTGGTGTTGTTCTTTGTTTTCACTAACCTGAAGGATCTCCTTTATTTATCGTGTCTTGTTGTCTTTATAGAGGGCCTTCCTGTAGTTCTGATAGGATTTTTATTACTCATTTTTGGGTAGGATACTTTCTTGTGATCTTGAAATATTGTAAATACTATGGTGTTCTTTTTATTATGAAAATCCTTGTGTCCATTTGTGTGTTTTACTCGGTTGCATTCTAATATAAATTAAAACCATATTATTAGTTTCTCTTGAGAAACGAGTTCTGTTTAGTTGTTATGAAATTAAAACAAAATAAAAACATAAACTTATCAATGCAATAGGTACAAGTTTTTGGGGTGTTACAACATTAGCTACGTTTATAATATTTAGTGTGAATATGATGTAAAGTTTCAATGTTCATAATATTGAGTGTGAACATGATGAAAATTAGTTATGTTCTAAATATTTAGTGTGAAAAAAATTAGGATTATATGTGTTCAAAATATTTATTATGATCATGATTTGTGTTATATTTGTTCAAAATATTTCTCAAGAGCTTGATGTAATTACCTATGTTCACAATGTTATGATTTCATATGCTTATGACTATACCACGATTCTTTTTTATATGTTTATGTTATGGCCCATGGATCATGTTTATTATATCACGATTCAAAACTATTTTTCCATGGTACATGTTTGTTTATTTGATATTACTTGTCCTTATATCATGACTTATTAACAGATATTATCATTCAATATTCTTTTAATAAGATATTTCTCCCCTGATCATATTTTATCCTATGCTTATAATCTAACGCTTGGTGAAATATTTTTGATTTTCCCCCATAATTAGAATGTAATACCACATATTTATTATTTTTTAATTCACTAGGAAAATAATATAAGTATAATATATGAGAATTATAAAATGGAATCATGTGAGGATTGATTATGGAGGAATGTTCATGAGTATCATAAAATAATGTTTTTATATAGATGATCCTAAAAGTCACTAAACCTTTAATTATTTAAATTATGTGATTATATTTGAGATTTAAATTTTAAATTATGGAAATTTTCTAAAATAAATATAGGTTTATATCACTTTTTATAAAATTTAGTGTTTAAATAATGTGTTTTAGCATAAAATCTAGGAGTACAGGTTTGGGGTGCCTTATAATTTAAGTCCTGACATGCTTCATACATGCTCTAAACTCATTAATATTAAATTTTTATTTGTTATAAATCTATATAAGAACCATATTTACACATATATTACAAGATATGATTCATTCGTAATTTATAATCACCTCTTTATTAATAATTCTCAACTAAAATCAATATTTTGGGTGTTAACTGTTTCAATTTTCATACATATTTCTATTTAGAGATTCTAGTCCTTGAAACTTGGTCATAATTTCATAATATAAAAATATTAATCATTTAATAAATATCATATTTATTCATTATATACACTTTTATAAAAAACTATATAAGGAGGTGATGAAAATTGAATTACATAAGTTTATAGAGGCGGTAGTCTACACATACGCTTGAGTGATGCTTTAAGTTTTTAATGAATGGAAGGAAAGAAAGGTAAATAATAATTTATCTTCAAATAATAATAATTAAATCATATAGATCATATATATTTATTAAATACATCAATATAACCATCCATGTGTAGTGGTGATGATAAATGAAACATGTTGCTTAATGGAGACAATGGTCTTTACATACGCATGAGCAACACTTTCATTTTCTGTTGAATGGAAAGGAGATAGAAAATGGTTTCATCATTAACATATTTTTTTTATTTTAAATATACTTATTTAAATATATTAATATGGTTATAGAATATTTGTATGTGGTGGAATAAGAAAGAAACTTAAAATAGATCGGTTAAGACTATTAGCCCTTCTTTGAGTGTCTTTGTTTGGTTTATACTTAAGACTTCTTAGGATGGTATTTTGGTGAGGCCAAGATCTCTAAAAATTAGAAATTAAATATGGGAAGATATTTTTCTAGGTATTAGATAAACTATAATGCTCAAATTGTGTGAATAATTAAGAAGATGAGGCACCCTTTTATAAGTGAGGGGAGTGACACCCTTATAAATATCCAAAGATTCAAAATAATATAAAGTAATTTCATGGGAACGAAGAATAAAATCGAAAAAAATTCAGATATAGGATAATTTCGTGTAAAATTTCAATCAATTTTTTTTATCTAGACAAGTTTTAGTGATAATTGTATCTGCATCTCTTAGTTTAACCCCCAAGTTAATCCTTTTAACCCTTACCATGGTTACAAGATTTTTACCATGGTACCTATCCATTATGGATAAAAATTAAATTGATATTATAAAAAAATATTTATTATGATGATTAAAAATATTTTATACATTTTTTAAGATTAAATTCCTATAGGTTTCATAAATTAGTCTAATATCCATGAACAGAATGCATAAAAACCATTTTAGAAAAAATTGTATTTTTAAGAATAAAAATTATTTTATTCTCATTACATTACTAATAAAAACCATTTGATGAATGTTGGTTTATTTTATTGAATATATTATTTAAAAATTTCATTAAAACCATTCATAAATAGTGATAAATTTAATTTATTAACATAAAAGAGAATTGCACACATAATAACTATTTTCTGAAAAATACCTCTTTTTTACCTTCAAGTGATTTTATCAACATTTCTAACCAATTGATTATCAATTTATAAATGATAAATAATTTTTATATATGTGTAAAAAATAATTTTACATAATATTAATACAAAAAATTAATGAAATGAACTTTTAAATAAAATATATAATAAAAATAATGTTTTTAAACAATGTGTTTCTATTTAGCTAAGAATTACTAGAATAACATTTATTATCCATTAAAAACTATTACATGAATGTTATTACTTGATTTTATTACTTAAATTTTATAAATTTCATGTAACTATTTATTATTTTATTTAATTTTATATGTTTAATAAGTAATTATTCACTTAAGATGAGTATTTCATATATCACAAGCTAATTGAACACTATGGATTTATAAAAGAAAAATATTGTCGAATATCTCAGGGTACTACAGTGTAGTCATAAACTACAAGGAATGTCTTAATAAAATCAAGGAATTTGGTATGTTGATATTTCTCTCATAATAAACCATGACCCAAGACATGTCATATACACCATACATGGCATGCAATCCCATTACATTCCGTGTATTCCAAGAAGGGTGGATGGAAATGTACTTAGCCTCACCCCATTTCATGTAGCATAGTTTTAAATTTTATCTACCTTAGACCTACATAAATTGTGTTTCAAAACAAGGGAGTAGGGTTGCGTACTACATTACACCAAAAGTTTCATAATCTTGAACTAAATAGTATGTTCACCTATGTCACATGATGTGTGATAAATATAAAATATTAAAAATTGCAGTGTTATGGCCCATGGACCTATAAAACATGTGATTTCTTGGAATACAAGATATTTATTTTTGTTCTTCATATATAATCAATATATCCTCCATTTTCTCCACCACTTCAATGATTTATGGCACCCTCCACACCCATATCTATGCCCACCATCACTTCCATTTACCAAAAACCCCCATAGGATACCCATTTCCTTTAAACCATGAATTTGTCTCAATCCATCATGCCCAAATCCCCATTTAATCCCCCAATTTATCCTCATGAACACATCTATTTTTGGAATGACTTTGTCACCACCAGAAACTCACTACCTCAACATTTTGATCACCTAAATTTAAACCAATAGTTAAGGAGAAGTATGGAAGTGTTATTATGTTGCACAAGGTAAGAGGGGGTATTGAGAAATGTTGGTTAGTCAAAATATAAACCACCTGAATATTCATACATAACTCACACTATAAATATCATGGGAAAATTAAAATTCTTCAAAGGGACATAATAATGATCAAATAAAACTTCCATGTGGAATCTTTCCACTAATGAATTTCCAATATTTATAAAGAAAAATCCAAAATAATGATTAACCACACAACACATGAAATTTATTAACATAAAACATTTGAATAAAATTTCAGTGATTCTTGATTATGAAAAATTATATTCTAATAATCCAAAATCTAAAGCTAAATTTATAATAAATTGGAATCCCACAAATTATAATGATAAAAAATCGTGAACGAATCCCTACGTCATAGTGGATCACCCTTTTTCAAATATTTATAAAGTTCATAGTAACTATTCATTTTCAGGTGATCAAATAATTGATTCCTCCACCTTGAATCTGATAACCCCCTCTTCTTCGTATCTATCTAGGGTTCATGTTGAAGCTTTGATGGATAACCCTATAGAAATTGGTTTAACAGAGATATTATATTGTAAATATTGGTTGACTAGGTATATCAAATGAGCCTTAAATTAATTAACTGATTAAAACATAATATTGTCCTAAATCAGGGAAGAAAACTAGTATAATGAAAAATCATATCCTAAGAAAAACCCCTCAATCTAGAGATATGACTATGTCTACAGAGACATGCTAGTCTTTGAATTGAATGTCATGGGTTGATTTAATACCATAGATTTTTATTAGAGAAAAGGTGATAATGAAAATAATGTGCCCATATGGATTGAAAATTTCAAAATGGATTTTATTACACTATCTACTGGTCTTATCCTATAGAAGGTAGAGATAAATTAAATATTTTAGGATGATAAACTTCCAAAACATGGAATGAAAATGGTTTCAGATTGTTCTCTCTGTTTGAAGGCATCAAAAAACATGCATCACATATTTTTCAATTGCTTCTTTGTGATCAATTTATAGAGATATAGGATATATTTAGTATCAATCTATTCCTAAACAGTGAATTTTCTGACTTTATGTTCACTATTAATGAGTCTAACCATAGTGATAAAATTTATACTCTTCATTTATCATATATAATAGTGACTGTTTCTTTCATATGGAAGATGAAGAATGAAATGTAATTTGACAACTTACCTACTTTTCTATATGTGGGTTACTTATAAACACATGTAATTTTTTATGGCTTCAAATATTCAATTAGGTTTGATTATGAATTAAAAATATGATTTAAACACTTTGTATATGATTATTATTCCTAGAAGGACCAAACATGATTGTCTGATGAAGTATATATGGTGGATACCCCCTATTCAAACTTGAATAAAAGTGAATGTTTATGGAACAATGTTAAGTTCACCAGGACCCTTGAGTTGTGTAAGTTTCTTATGAACTCATCAAGTATTAATTAAAGGAATCTTCTATCATTATATTGGAAATGGTTTTACTTATGAGGTGTAACTTTATGTGATAATCCATGAAATCAAATATACAACCCAATTTAGATGGTGGTTCCTTTAGGTTGAATTTTACTTAACTTTTACCATTAAAACTATGATATTTAGAGAAAAAATATGCATTGGATACTCCTTCCACATTTCTTACATTTCCTCTAAGTTGCTGATGAAATACAATTGAATGTGACACATTACTATAAATAGGAAAATCATGTGGTAGATACACTATCAAAGATTAAAATTATTGATGTTAACATGATATAGTCCATTTTAATTCCATATTCTTATTCACCCTTAGTAGAATTAGATTCTAGGTGTGAAATTCACACTTTACTTTATAAGACCTCTTTATAAAATTATCCCCATATTTTTTTCTCCTAAAAAATTATTAGGATTTGCCACGCTCAATCCTGAGTTTTTCAAATTACATATCACAGAAAATTCAACTTACTATGAATTTCACCAAAACTCTTCCCAAGGGTAACAAACACACCTTGTGATCAAAAAATTCCTCAATTTTTTAAAGGTTATATTTTTTAGGTAAGTTTACAATTTTACCTCTTTTTAGAGGACCCAAGACTCCTGAACTCAAAATTGAGATAAGTCTCAATCAAGAAAAATTAGGGCTGCTACAACCTCCCCATATTTAAACCTTTTCATCAATAAAAAGGAAACTACTAGATATGATAAACTAGAAAGAACATAAAAAATATCATATGGAAGAATATATACCCTCACATTCACTTCACTCACATTTAGAGGTCCAAGATTTATATGAACTCATGACACAACCATACAGGTAAAGAATATCCTCAGTCACTATTACTATCTATTATTTTTACTGTAAGTTTCCACTTCAATACAAGATCAATCATCCTAAATTCATCCCAAAACAAAATATTAATAGAATCATAATCTCACATTAAGCGAGTCTCACCAAGATGTCACACCCAAAAGTCATCCAACTACATAGGATAAATTAAAAAAATTTAATACTGGAAAAAACTTTATAATGGTACATCAATAAGGGTACCCCTTCTAGAAGTGTTAGACACCCCACCTTTAAATATATTTCTAGATGAATTCCCCATGGGAATGGTTAATCTAAACTAAACTCTAGTACTGATCACATCAAAAAATTCTACACTAACTCCAAAATATTTGTAAGGAAGTATAATTTTCATAGTCCATGTTAGATTTTCTATTATATATTTTCAATAATGCATAAGAACCAATGTTTCTAGAATAATTCCTAATGAAAACAGAATAATTCTTACTCAATCTCTCCTTAAACATCCTTGGGAACATTCTATCCACACCCTGGTCTCTAAAAGAATATTACATCCACCATTGAAAATAAATTGATTATTTTATTGATTATACTTTACAAAATCTTATAATGAGGAAATATATAAAAAGAACCAATCTTCTTTAAATACCTAATATTATACCAATTCTCATCAGTGAACCATTATTCCACAATCCAAATTAGATTGTATTTACTGTTTATATGACCCTGATCTATTGGTTGTTGACCCTAGGATATCACTTACCAAAAATCGAGTGACCCAAAACCCTAACCTATAGAGCAGAATACCTCACTGTATATCTAAGGTTACTATAAAATGAGAATGTATAAAAAAATTTCTTAAATATACTACACTACGGAACATTCACCACTTGGGATATCCTTGCTTAAAATATTCAATGTGATATATGATATGAACATCAAAGTGGAAGACCAATATCATCCTATAGAAGTGAATGTCATTCTCCCCAACTTTAGGAAAAACCTCTACATACATCATCTTGAGAATATTTAGTCATAAAAGACTACTCAATTAACATAACCACTATGAGCATATATCAAAAAATGGAAGAGTATGTGGCCTCCACCTATTGATCAAATATGAGAAATACCCCCTCACCTAATAAGGAACCAACTACTTCAGTCTAGCTAGTCCAGAATCACCTCTATCAACTAAACATGGAATTATCATCTAATGCGTTTAGTTAACATTACAATTATGCAAAAAACTAATCTCATTAATCACCAAGTACTTAAAATTTACAATTAAAAACCAATATCTTATACAAAATACAAACCTTCCTTAAAAAAAATACCCCATGCATCTAAAACACCAGTGTTCACCACCATGAACCAACACAATAAAAGGTTCAGTCTAGATGTCTCAAGAACATATTAAGAGTGTCTATTATTCTACTTAGAAATAACTAACCAACATATTTAGAATGAAAGATGATGCATATGTTGGTTCCCTATCAAGGTATAATCATGGGATTCCCTCTGAAAATCATATGTGAATTCCTTCACAATCACATGGAACTAGTCCTCAACTCGAAATGCTAGTAATGGGGTAGTTAATCTACTTTAAGGATGATAACACTAGTATCATATCTTATATGAAGGAATAAAATTAAATTCCCTTTTCTCTCCCAAGTATAAACTCACTTCACTTGAAGGTGTGAATGAGAGAAAATCTCCATCAGTGGAATTTTTCTAGAAGATAAGTCCTGGATAGGGGTTCTAATAGAAACTCTATATGATAAAAAACAATGTAGAAAGATTATATTATGATTATATTGACTAGTATAAGGGTTATTATAGAGAGGATTAAAATCATACATCAAAATTTATCAGGAGAGACCTAACTATATCAATACCTTTCATGCATATTCCCATAGATCTAACTGTCATCACTCTATGCTTGAAAAGAACTATCTAGACATGATGGTAGTGGGAGTAGATCAATTATTTATATACTTCTAACCAATTTCAAACCATGTTCTCCTAAACCAAAACAAACTCTCAATAGGTAACTATGAAAATGATAACAAAGTATCTAATTTTGATGCCACTTTCAACATGGATGTTTATCAATGATGCCACTATGACTATCCATAAAAAAAATTTAACCTGCTCCTAAATCTAGGGTATATCTCTGCCTAAAGTTATCAATATCCAAATTCTATCTTATAAAATCTATTATAAGTGGATTAATTAAAAATATCAACCTTGACTGGAATTATCTCCCAAAAAATCCACTTAAAATGTTGTGATCAGATAATTCTATCACAAATAATGTCCATGAAATACCTCATGATGTCTAAAAACCTTGATGCATACTCGAACACAATCATTCTAACTTATAGAGTATTAAACACCTATAAAAAATAAACTATCCTCAATATAAATATATATAACACCATCCCAACAAGGGATAAAACTACAACCATGATAGAGTAGTTCCATTAGGAGTTTAAGAAAAAATACACTCTTTTAATGACTCACATTGTGATGAAGGGAGATCTATACAAGAATCACTATAGGGTTAGAGATTTTATAAACCAAATTAATTTTATCAGTAACAAAATATAGCTAATCCTCTATCTCATGAAGATTAGGGTTACCTAAAATTCTTAGAATCCACTACTGTTAAAATCATATAGTGCACACAACCTATGGGTAGTCACATTTGGCTTAGTGAGATCTACCATATTCTTTAAAATAGGGCATTCACTAAGAAAAAAGGGGATACAATCTACCTTTTCTTATGGGGAAAGGATATATATCAAACAATTTTATATAAGAATTCCTCATTTCTCGAATGATCAATGGAGATAGGATTAATAACTAACATAGGACCATCATAACTTTTCCTATGAATATGATCTAGATATTTGTTAGTGGAATAATTAAATTAATAGGAAAACCCCGCTAGGATTAGATTATACTTTAATGAGATGACATGGGAAGGACATAAAAGTTCACAACTAACCATTACTTGATGCATGAACCATCCTGAACATACCATGAAACCAGTACCTTCAGGTTCTATATCAATCAATAGATTATCAAAGTTCTAGTGAATAGATATGGTGACTGCCGCACCAATAATGGGTTCAATGGTTTGAAAAATAAACAAAAAATGACTTAATTATTTTTATAAATACCTAAACCAATCCTTATGATACCACTAACTCTATAATATAATTATAATGAAAACTCAATATAATACCACTTTGACTTAAAACAACCCACCGGGGCCCCACTTGGACTAGAAGTAAGCTGAGTGTGACACAGCAAGCTTAACTCCAATAAGAAAAGAGATAAAAAATAGAACCAATAAGGAATAATATGCATGTGAGGACTTATCATATAATAACCTATAGTATATATATAACTCTAATACACAACAATAACTAATGACATTAATAATAAATATATATCACTATACTATTTACAAGGCATGCATGATAAATAACTATGACACCTACAAGATGTGTTTTCTATATCATCTGATATGTACAATGTAACATAGAAAATTCATAATGGATATGAAATTTTCATGACACAAATTTACCAAGTAAAACTTAATTTATTTAAGGGAAAACACTTCCTCAATGAAAAAACTCTAAGATCAACCTTAGATAAAAACCATCACTGTTATATACTATCATACACCTTCTAATATGATCATGGATAGCTCTACTAGCACCATACCCACTAAGGTCACCTCCAAACCATACATACTTTTCTTAGACACAACACATGTAGGAATTAAGTCCATTTTAGGGTGAGTATAAACATAATCAACAGGGCACCCTAAAATTATAAAGTAAAGATAAAATAATAAATTAAATCAGACTTTGGAACATGATAATAACTAGAAATAATTTAAGAGTCCATATATTCCCTATAATTATATATCATAGAGGATATATAGAAGTTCTTGTCATCTCAACACTATTCCAAAAATGGTTTTATCTCCTAAGAAACTATGGATACTTCAAGTACCTAGAGACTCTCAAAGTCTAAATCTGATATCCAAACCATAAGATACCTCTTGAAGGAAACCAAGAATTATTTAGGAGTCATATGGCTAGGGATATGTGTAATATATAGCCTTTTCATACCACCACCCTAAACCATGGTGGTAATCTATGCCTCACTATTTTATATGCATCAATTTAAGGAGTACGACACTACATCACCCAAAACTACTATGCTGACATTTTAAAAACATGTTTATAAACCCATATCTTTTATAATAATAGTTTATAATCAAGGGAGTAACAACCCTATTTTCCATAATCACCCAACTATACAGAAAACCATAATCCTTAAAAAATTAGTAGTGGGGGATCCAAAACTCACTGAAGTATGTGTGTCAGTTAAGGGTTCTTTGAACACTAATAGAGGACCCCAAACATTGTTTAAAAAAACATTATAAACAATGGAGTACCTAAATCCGTGGATATAGGACCTAAACCAATTGATTAGGGGGGTTCCTGACTCTATTTATCATGTAGGGAACCACACCTTGTGAGTTACAAGGGGGTATGAATCCAATTCCAATTTAATTTACCCATTACCTAAGTATATAGAGAGAGTATTAAACTCTTGGATGAGTATGAGGGACTCACAACTTATCTTCAACACACCATTAGGGGAGTACCTGACCCCATGTTCACTAGAATTTTCTTTTTTAAACCTATTCATAATAATTATAGAGATAATATCCTTAATATACTTCAAAAACCTCATAAGTGTCCACTGATGGCTATGTGGATTACATTATTTCTCTTTATACAAAATAACACTCAATTTGAACTATGAATGTTATCAAATTTTAGTCCTATGAAAGATGTCATGAAAAAAACCAAAGGTTAGGTAGTATATGGTGTGTATAGTAGGGGAAAAGTGTGTGACTTTATAGTAGTATCTAAGCCATGTACTACCACTAGTCCTATTTTGTGGATTCTATATGCATGATGTGTATGAGATGGTATATGGAGTGTGAGACTCCTGTGATACTTGGTGTGTACCTCCATTTTTCTAAGTCAGGTAGTTCCAGACTATAAGACATGTCTCAATGGACACATGATGTGTGGTCCATGATGATTTCTATAAGTGTGTATCATGGCCATAACATTTTTTATATACCATACATGAAATATAATCTCACTACATTCCATGTATGAAAACTGGGATGGTTATGCATGTACTCAGCGACACCATAGGTTATGTGGTCTATTATTACATGGCTTATACCCCATACCTACATGGAATGTATATTCGAACAGAGTAGTATGGTTATATACTCCTGTACACCCCAATCCACCTAACACAGAACTACATGATGAGTGTACCTAAGTCACTCAAAATATAATAATTATAAACAATAAAAACCCTAATGCTACAAACCAAGGCCTTATATGGTGTGTGATTTCCTAAACTACACATAATGCATTTATTTATTTTGTCCAAAATCTAGATATATTCTATTTTAACTTCCATTACTATGATTTATGGAACCCTCCACACCCATCATCATTCTTAAAATTATCTCCACTCAGTGAGATCCTTGGTGGTTTATTTCTTAAGTCCCCCCATGAATTTGACTATATTTATCATGACCAAACCACCATCACTAACCCTAATCCACCTTTTTACTACTTCCATGACAAAAAAACCATGTATGTACCCTTTTACTATCTATTTAGATCACCCAAAGTCAAACCTACATCTAATGAAAAGGGTGAAGGTGATCTTCAACCACACAAGGGAAGATTGTGTATTGAGAAACAATGGTTAGTGAGAATATTTACTAACTGAATATCTATATGAAACTGAAACCATAATGAAAATGAGGGAAAATAAATCCTTGAAGGGGGAATACAATGATGGTTAAAGGAAAAAATCAAAGGTAAACATTGTGCCAAATAATTTAAAATATTTTTATAAAGTCCATGATTATCTCTTATCATTTCCTTTTTCATTTTGGGGTGTCTGGTGGTTTGGGATAGATTTAATTCATACGAGTCAATGAAATGAGAAGTTTTAGTGGGTATGAAGTTCATCAAGCCAGATTTTTCCATTTTTTATGGAATAATAATACTTTTCCAACATGCTTAAAGGGTGAGAATCATATCAGGCCATTGGGCCATAAGATGTCACAAACCCAAAAAATATTATTCCAGCAAATAAATATCATTTTCTTTTTTACCATCTTTGATAATCTATTCATTAAGATATGTTAAATAATAAAGAACCTAAATAAAAAACATCCCACATTGTATAAATAGTCAAATAATCATACCAAAGTAAGTATTTATCCTACCTACAAATTTACAAGGTATTTATATCATTTACATTGTTTATTTCATTTGTTCTCTTCTTTAATTAGAAAAACAAAATTATCAAATAATGGTCATTAAACACAACCCAAAATCTTTTAGCATAAAACATTTAAATAAAATATCAATGATTCATGTTTAAATTAAATGATATTCCATGAAATAAGTGGCTCAAAATTCAAGTAAAAATCCCAACCTCATGAAAAATAATTTTTGATTTATATTTTTTCATTTTTGTAAATCTTTCCATTACCAGTGTGTGATTTGATCCCCAATTACTCCTCCTCATGGAATAAAAAAATTTCCCTCCTCTCACCCTCTATATAGGGTTTGTGTTGAGGTGATTACAACTAAACCTAGATAAATAGGGTTAATTGAGGACTTATATTGTGAACACATGTCAACCAGTCCTTTAATTAATTAATGGATTAAAACCCAAAATGGTCTTGGCCTAGGGACCAAAACCTATATAATTAAATCAATTATCCTAGGAAAATACCTCAATATTTTCACAACCACGATATCATAATTTCAATATAATCTTATACTTATGAGGTATCATTGTTCACAATTGTAGGATAATTAATTATTATTTAATAAATATTAAATATCATAAAAAATTTAACTTTCATAGAGTTTCACCAAAACTCATATAGAGGGTAAACATTGTACCCTCATATCGTTTTCACAAATATAAGTTTTTTCCAAGTTTATATTCTATGGTGAATTTTCCATCTTACCAATTTTTAGAGGACCTGATACTTTAGAACTAAAAAATGAGCTATGTGTCAATCAAAAAAAAGTTGGGTCACTAAATATATTTAAAAGATATTAAAATCATACCTTATAATATAAAAAAGATAAAGACAAAAAAAATATCCTTATGGAATCTATAATTTATGAAGTAAGAATCAATTAAAGGAAAAATAGGAAAAAGGCATGTATATCCACAAATAAAAAATGAAAAATGAAATAATATATATTCATTGGATGAAATATATATAATATATAATATGATAGAACAATAAAAGGAAAATTAAAGAAACAAGATTTAGAAAGAACCAACTTAATTACTTTCTAGATACTTTTTTGAGTTTGTTCTTATATGAAAACTTATTAGAATGTGTAATTCTTTATTTTAACTTTTAAATGAATTTATTAATAATTAATACAAAATAAAATATATTTACTATATTTAATATAATATTTTATTTTATTTTCAATATTAATATCTATTTCCATGATTTTGAATGTAGTTGATGTTCAATTATCATTGTAATTCAAAATTAATTCTTTATGGAATTCAATTTGATCATAGTTAAAGAGTTCAAGGTACAATATGACATGAATATTTCACTATCATGAAGTTAAAAGTTCAATATTCGTTATATTTATTATTGTTAAAATTATAACATAAAAGAGTGATTTAATAATTAATTAATTATTTTGGAAATTTTATATTTATATCACTGAAAATTAACATGTGTACATAATTCACCATGGTGTTGTTGTCAAAAAAAGTGTAAATATACTTATATACATTTAAAATTCCTCAATTTTGAGTGTTTTTTAACCAATGATTATTTAGTTAGTTGTAAATATAAATAATTAAAAATTTAATGAATTATTAAAATTATTATATGGGGGTTTAGATGACCCAGAATTATATACACCTATATTTATTTATATCCATTATATGGTTTATTTTAGATATCAAATGAAATTAATTGAAAGGTAACTAAATATTATCATCCCATCCATAAGAATCATATCCTAACTAGTGGTTTGAATTTCCCTTAGGATTATGGAAGTATTTTATTTTTTGTCAACTCCATTTAAAAAAATGTTTTTGAGTTGGTCTATAAAAGTTTGTAAATAAGGAGAACTAAGTCTGGTGATTTTGATAATATTAGTAAAAGATTTTGGTTCCATGAAGTGTTGGAGGATAACCAGAGGGAGCTAAAAAAGTTAAGTTAGATTATGTTTTGTTGTTTCTTCATTGGAAGAACATAACTTTGATAAAAGACCAAAAATGAATAAAGAAGATTTTGTTGGATATCCAGTCAATCAAAATAAAGGTTAATGTCAAAGTTCTTAAGAAAGAAAGGAAAAATTATTAGTGATTTCACAAAAAGTGGATCAATGGAAGTCCAAAGGATGATTTGATCGAAAATAGTTATTGTAAGTCAAATAATTAATATAGTTCAAGTGAAATAGAGTAAAAACCACCATAATCACAAGAATCATGTGAGAGATGTTCAAAGTTTTGAAGGCCACATAATAGTGAGTTGAGATTAAGTAGAGGTAGAACTAGAAGAAGATTAAGTGAAGTCTATAGAAGTATATTCACTAGAAGTTGCAGAGTGACTTAACATAAAATTTGTAAAGTCACCACAATTTTGATGATACCAATTTGGATGGTTATATTCATGAAGAAAAGTTCATGATTCTAATCATGATTTACAGAAGTGTTGAAGACTATTGATGGAAAATATTTAGGATGATTTTAATAATTAAAATTCTAATATCTTTAGAAGGTATTAAATGCTTCTGAACAAAGACTTGGAGTATGTGAGAGATTCAAATCAGAGCCCACATATTCTCCACTTTTATCAAATAAATTTAGGTTATGTAAAGTGGGAATATTATTAAAAGAAATGGATCTTGTTATTGAGAACACATATCATTTCGAGTGAATAATATTATTGATAATCTGATCAAAATCCACTGGATGATACACTGGGTCAATTAAGGAGAACAATGAGTTTTGGTGACTAAAAGATGGAGTAAAAATATAAACAAGTTCTATAAGAATTTCAGAATAACCAGACCAAGTGCTCTATATAATAATTTCAGTATAACTAGCCCAAGACCTTTATATAATCATTTCAACATAACCAGGCCAATCCCTTTTTATAATCATTTCAGCATAATCAAGACAAGACTCTTATATTTGAATTTCAGTATAACTGGGCCAAGTCATTTATATAAGAATTTTAACATAACTAGCACAAGACCTTTATATAATAATTTCATCATAACTGGTCCTAGCCCTTCATATAATCATTTTAGCATAATTAGGACAATCCCTTTATATAATAATTTTATCACAACTAGGAAAATCCCTTAATATAATAATTTAAACATGAATCACAACACAAGTCATAACATAATTATTGAAACAACATGATATCATAAACCAAAATGGTTAATTCATATAATTACCATTTTATTTCAATTATATATTCATTTATAAAGTTATATCTTAAGTCGTTATCATGATAGTGTACACACCCAATTAATAATAATTGTCAATAGTCATTTCAATAATCAAGTAGTCCATTTTCCATGGTGAATCTATCATAATCAATCAAATGAAGTATCATGTCATGTTAAAACATATCTTTAATCCATTATCCAAATCATTATTATTCAAGGGTAGGCTCACCCTACGAGTAGCCGCAAGCTAGGTCTCAACACTATAGGATACAAAGAGATTCAAGGATTGTTCCAAACACATGATTATTATAACCCATTATTATATTAGTCAACACACATGTTT